>CAUYRT010080749.1:0-29607 GCA_963574885.1 Lepilemur ruficaudatus
GGAGTTTGCGGTGGCTGGGCGCGCGGCGGCGGCCCCCGCCCGCGCGCCGGGGCCCCCGCGGGCGCCGCGGGCGCACCCCCACAACCACCCCCACAGCCCGCGCACTGGTCCAACCAGCCCAGGATCTCACACTCTCGTCCCCTCGAGCCTGCCCAGGATAATAAAATAACTGTTATCCTGACCTACAGGAGGCACTTCCTTGTATTTCTCTCTGGTTTTTATCACAAGTGATAAACATCATTTTACATAAAGCAAAGGTATAAGTTCTTTAAATGGTAAGTGCAAAATGACATAGTGATCAGGCCGAGTTTGACTTGCTTTTGCTGTAGTGTGTGGCTCTGTTCATAGCTAGAATTGCAATAATAGTAGTAGCTGACATGTCTGGATTCCATGCCATCTGAGCATGTAGATTAATTAGTTCACTTCTCCCCAAAACCCTATGAGGCAGATGCTACCACTGTCCCTCTTTTCCTTCCCCACCCCAAGGGGGTCTTCCAATGAAAACCAGGAAAACCTACTAGACAAATTCTAAAAGAGCTGCTACGCTTGTTCCCATTTTCTGTATGTGGATGTTCAGAGAGGTGAAATAACTTGCCCAGGGTCACACGATTCGTCAGTGGAAGAGCCAGAATACACCTAAGGTACTGCCCACTCCAGCCTGTTCTGCTGCCAGGCTGCCTTGATGGAAGTTGAAGTTTCCAAGGTACAAGAATTTTGAGATTCCTTGTGGGAGTTCATTTATAAAGAAGAGGATTTAAGGCTTTAAGAAAAAAGATGGGGAAATTGCTGGCCTTGTTCAAACTTTTCATTTTACAGATGAAGAGATGACCCAGAAAGTATAATGGATTCACTTAAGGTCACACAGGCAGTTGGTGGCAAAGCTACAGCCCCATCCCCAAATCTCCTAGGCTGCTAAAGTCAACAATCTTTCCTTCATTCCATACCTCGTGTGGAAAATGAACACATATTTTCCAACCCACCTCTTTGCATCAGCTGCATGTGAGCAGATTTGTCTTGAAACCAGTCTCCAGCTAGGACACCATCCACATGCCTATTTTCTCAAGGTTTTAACAGGGAATTAAAGAATTTATATTTGAAGCTTACTTTTCTGTCTCACTTATTGAGTGCCCAATCTGCAGACACACATGACTAACACTCTTCTCCGAAGAATGTACAAGAATAACACATTTAAGTGGTGTGGATGGCAGGTGAAAAAGAATTACTAGTGTAGTGTGTAGGCCCTTGAACATATTCACGGCCAATTCCGGATTATTCCAGCACAGATGGATCATGCAAAAATCCCTCTTCTACTTCTTACTGGTGACCTTTCACTATTTGTGTTTGCAAATGCTTCTACCAGAGATCAGAAAGGAGAAGAGCAGAGAAGATGGAATTTGGTTTCTTCACCAGAGTATGTGTTAGGCGTCCTGGTAAAAGTTTTGGTGGTTTTGCCATTTCAAGCTACAGGGAGACTGTGGGATTCTTTCTGGATTGGACCTGTCCGAGATGCCGAGCTTCTTCTGATTGTTCCGACTGTGAACCGTCAGAAAGCAAGCAAACTGGCATAATGTAAAGGGCTTAGTCTGGAATTTTCTTCAGTGGTTGAAATCCTATGAGCTTGTACCTTGAGCAAGTTATTTAACTTCTCTGAGTCCCAGTTCTCTTTGGAAAGGGAAGGTAGACCTTCTTCAGAGCAAATTAACTGATGCACACAACAGCTCAGAATTTTGCACATGGTGGAGAGTCAGGGAGTGGTACTTCCATCGCCTGGCTGTACCCGTTCATCCATACAGTTGAGAAAATGAAAGGATGCAAGGAAATACTCTCTCTTTGTCTTCAGGTCTTGGTCCAGCTTCTCTTGTTTCGGGTCATGCAAGTCTTTGGTGGCAGGCAACACTCTGGCCAAACCCACTAGCCTCCTAACTGCTTGTTTACCATCTTTCTACCTCACCATCCCCTATTGGGAAAGACAAATCTGCCCTCTTTACTTGAGTTCTGTCTACTTGACTTCTGAGTCGATTTGCCAGGAACCAACTTACAACCCGAATGAACTTTCCAAATCATTATTTTCTAAGAATACTATTGCCATCGTTACCCAGGAATAGAAAAAGGCAGTTCAGTTGATGAAAGTGTTTTCCAGGCTGAACAACTGCTTACTGAAGGGTGAGTCTCATACTGTCCATGGTGTGGGTTGCAGACCCTCCAACTACCACTGAAAGACAATTGTGAGAAGCTCCCAGGAGTTCCCTGTATTACATGCATATTTTTTTAATCTTGGATGCCTTAAAGGAACGTTGATAGGCATTAGTGGAGCTAAGATATAGACCGTATACAATACTGACTCACTCCCTCAGCAAGTATTTACTGAACAACTATGATGTGTCAGGCACTAGGGTTCCAGAAACAAGATACCATCCCTACTTCATGGAGCTCACAATTTAGTGGATTGGTAAATATCATTAAAACTGAACTACTGAACCATAAGAAAGACAGGAAGTATCTCTTATACATCTTTTAGTTGCACATACTTGGCACGAACTCAATGCACGTTTGAATGAAGGAATGTTTGGATGTTGTCATAAGCAAGTTGTTTTTTTTTTAAGTCAAAATATCCTTCAATTTCTAAAGCTGTTTTCACTAATCTCCTTAGTGTTTTAAAATTCTCTAATAATAGTTTAGACACCGAATTCAGTAACCACAGAGGCTGTTTGTAATTTGTTGGCGCTTTTTAAACGTCTTTGAAAGCCAAACGGGCCCTTGACTTTTGCTCAATAAGTCACTGTGTGTCTTTATGTCTATAGCTGAGGGGTAACGATCATAAAAAGGCCTGTGCACCAGCATGTTAAGTATGGGCATTCCTACACTGTGGAATGTACAAAGATTGCTTACTCTGTAATTTTTAAAAGCCCTGTAACTCCTTATAAAGCATATATAGCATCTGAACAAGAAATATGACACTAAGTCTAGGATTAAATAATATCTCGGGGCCACTACCTTATGCCTTTTCAGCAGTTTGGGAACTCCGCTAAGTGTAGGTTAACAAGACCAGAGCATCATAAATGAGCATCTGTCCCATGACCCAGCTGGAGACCCCTTCCGATTATTCATTCCAGAAGCGCGTGCTGACACCGGGTTCAGCCCTCCTGGCTCTCCCACTCACAGCGGTCTTTTAAGAGGGCGGAGAGGTGAAGTCCTCCCACCCCCATGCCTCGCGGAGTGGCTAAATGTTTTCTGGGTCTCACTTGCTTTGTAGCCCTGATAACTCTATTTTAGAAAATTAAAGTAAACGAAAGGGGGCCCTAGACAGGGAGCGATCCGACTCGTGTGGAAAAGGGTTTTTTTTTTAAAGTGTTTTAAATGAGAACAGGCAGCGCTGCAGAGAACTTGTTCCATTCGGCTCTGCGGCTGCGGCGCCTGCTGACCTGGGCTCTGCAGCCCAAGTTCATCCTTCCACTTCAAAGGCCTGGCTCCGAGCGGATCACACATTTTCCTTGATGACAAATTAATCAAACTTGATTTCTTGGATGAGATGGACACGAAAGAACTCCAACTCCCCAAGGCCGGGAAAGTCAATACAGCCCTTCTGGCTCTGATTAGGGTAACAAAAGGATATCTGAGAGCCATCTTCCTCCCTGCTCTGGGCTGCGGGATGGAGCTAAAAGCAAGGCAGGCTTGTAAAGGAGAAAGGCCTTATTAAAACACATTTCAGCTGCAATCAAGTGCACAGCGAGCCCTCCTGACAGAGAAAATTACTTTTTAGGAGATGCTCACCTTTTCCCAAGAAAGAGCAAAGTTTCCGCTCAGAAGAACCTGGAGGAAGTAGTATTTTATGAATCTGAAATGTTTATAGATCTCCCCTTTTATGTCTCTGCTGCGAAGATGAGGTTAAAAAAAGAAAAAAAAAAAAATCGGCCTGTGATCTCTGGCAAATGTTGGAGGTAGCCCGCGTTTGGATAAGGAAATTTACTTCTACTGGGTTAAAAAATGCAGGGGAATTTATGTACCGGCCAAGGCAGGCCCAGGACAAGGTGGAGTGATGGGCTTCACAATGCGCCTGCCGGGGGCCGCTCCGGCCACCCACTCGTGTGAGAGAGCGAGATGAGCCTCCTGCTAAATCGGGGAGCGCAGGATTTCAATGCAAAGCCCTCCCGGCAGCTTTGTCATCCGCCTGTTCTGCGGAGCATCCGAGGACATCGCTAGCATCCTTCTTGCCATTGCTGTGCGTTCTATATTTAGAAGAATTGCTGCCGCACAAAATATGGTCCCCTGACTGTTCTGGGGGTGCGTTCTGCCCTTCCTAAAAAGGTTTCCAAAAAAAAAAAAAAAATGGAGGATTTATACCTGATGGGTGTTTCCTTTCACATGTAGGCAGAATGCACAAATCTATGTCCCGTGGGTTTCTGTTTTGTAAGTTTTTGTAGGATCTTCCTCCATGCAGGCGCCCCGCTGCCCCCCCACCGGGGACCAGGGAACTCGTCGCTGGGCGGTGGATGCGCCGGTGAAGTTCGGTCACACAGGCCCATCTCTCCTTTCTGACACTTGGCTTCAAGATCCTTCCTCCAAGTATCTTTCTGATCCTGATAGGCAGTTTTCAAAATGTTGGTGGCATTCCAGGAAGCTTAATAATTGAAAGCTGTGTTCCAGATTCCAGCAATGCACAGCAGACACCGAGAGTTCTGCCTCCCGCTGCGAGCTGGCTGCGGCGCCGTCGCCTACCCCGGACACACGCGCTCCAGGCCACCACGGCCAACCAAGCTCGTCTCTCTGCAGACTTCTGCCTGGACCCATCCCTGCTCACCCTTAGCGATGCTCCGGGGGTGAGCGAAGGTCCCCTCCTCCAGAAAGCCTGTTCTGAGCTCTCCAGCAGACAGGAGCCCTCCTTTCTTACAATATAGGGGGCACACGAAGTTTCTCTCCCTAGGGTCCTCATTCATTCTACACACTAGGTGTGTGGCCATGTGTAAGTGTGGCACTAGACTGAGATTTCCCAGGCCTTTCTTTCCCCCAAACTATCCGGGGAATGGAAGAATGACACTTCCACAAGCTCAGCAGAGATCCCATCTTAAGAAACCCTTTCTCCACTCTTGGAAGAGTGCTCTTGTGGTTAGAAAGTCCATCACCTTCTGAGACAGAAGACCAGCTTCCTCCTCCTGTCACCCCAGCTTGCTAGTCTGGTGACCTTGAGTGAGATACCTGACTTTTCTGAGCTTCAGTTGGATTGTCTGGGTAACAAGGAATAACGAATGTCCCCACCATCGAGGGCAAAGATTAAATGAGAAAATACACACAAAGTCCTTTTATAACACAAGCTCTCAGCGCTGTGCAGGGACAGGTTGTGTTGCTAATGCTTCGTGATACCACAGTGATCTGGTCAAGGTAGGCCTTTTTTTTTTTTTTTTTTTAGATACTTGGCCAGCTGTTTCAAAATCACATTCTAAAGTAGAGTCCAGAAACCTTTTTATTTTCACACAAACCCTTTTATTAGGGTAAGAGTAATACGTGCTTATTTTAACAAAAGCAAACAATAGCAATAGCTAGCTCTCCCTCCCCCCAAAACCCTTTTTTTTTTTTTAAAGTCCTAAATGATACTTGCAGGAAATGACAGTGTTTGTGGACATCTAAAGACACGGAATAAAGGTGGGCTGCTTGTGGCCGGGGTCGGGGCCAGGGCAGCGCAACGGACGGCGTTTAGGAAGGAGGACTGAGAATTAGGGAAGGGGTCGAAAGACACATGGAGAGCCTTGTGAAGAGGCCCCGCCCTCCCTCAGGTGGTCCTACAGAAGTAACTTATTTGCAACACCTGTCTCCTCCCCCATGTGTAGAACATTCTTTAGAGGCAATGTAGCCATTATGCTTCCTTTGCGTGGGTGTCTCCAAACCCGTGGGACTCTCCTCGCTCTGGACTTGGAGGTGGGACTTGAGGACAGGTGAAATTCACAAGAATCCCCCCTTGCCATCCCAGCGTCTAGAAACCTCTCTATTGGCAATTAAGTCGCCACTCACCTCGATCAACAAATTTTCCTTCTCTTCACACCGAGAGGTGGAAATTGTGGGCCCCGCAGAAACTTTAGTGGAGGTTTGTGGCTTTAAATCCAATTATTATTCTTGTCAATGTTGTGTCTCGGCCTTAAGGATGGTTTACACTGCTGGTGTTTATGTAGCAAAATCATAGCCACCCGGACGAGAGTTGCATACTGATAATAGTTTCTAAGGGACTACAGTTCGCTAGCATTTGAGTATTGTGTCAAATTCCAAGAGTATAAAAACAGGAGTGAATTATTTTGATTTTCCCCGTTTTTCGTTCTGCCCGATGGTCTCCCTCTCCCCCCTGCCCCTAGGGAGCCCCGGATGGAGCCGAAACCCTAGAATGTCACTCAGAACGAAATGGCAAAGGCTGAAATCATGTTAGGACTTTCCCAGGACCTAGAGTGAGTGAGAGGGTCCCCTGGTGTTCCCGGAGGCTGGGGGGGTCGATCTCTGCTTGTGGAAAGACGTCAGTGACTTCTGGTGATGACATGCCCTCATTGTAACAAATCTCCATAGCCGTTTCATGTACCCATTTATGTATTTCATTTTAAACACAAATTTAAGATCTAATATATTGCAGATAACACCTAATTAGTTCAAAGATAGAACTGCTGGAAAACAATACAGGTTTTAAAAGCAGATCCTGTTAAAAGTCTGTTACAGTGACAGACTTCAGATCTCCGATTCTTGCCTTTCTTCATTGCAAGAAGTTCAAAATAGGTGCAAAGTGTCTATTTTAAAAGTTGTAGAAAGCCTCAGGTTAATTTTTGGCAGGATAGGTAAATAAAGCATTCAGCCCATTAGATTCTTTTAACGTCACTCCCCATGTGCAGCCTGTCAGCGTCAACATTTATAAACCTGCCGCTGTGGTTTTCACGGGATCGCGGTGGGCTGCCTTCCAGCTCCCTGGCTGGAGTCATCGGGAGAAAACCAAGACCAGCTGGGCCTTGGGAACTCGTGCTGAGGTTGCCACAGAGTGGCGCTGTGATGGTTAAGAGCGCACCTGGGGAATGTCCTCTCTCTCCATTGACTGGGTGGTGGAATGTTGCCTCTTGAGCATAGTAGGGGTCAAGCCAGGCTGGAGAGCCCTCGGTCCCTGTCTGCCACCCTCTCCCAGAGCTGCCGTTGAGACGTCCAAGATCCAGTACAAGTTGGGTCCTCCGGAGTTTGTCAGTTCCGTCATCCCACTTTCTAGGGCACGAGCCCAATGATGAACGTTTCTCAGCAGCACCTGCCAGAGACAATCAGGTGTGGACTTTCTTGGAAGAGAACTCCCATTTACCATTGGCTAGGAAAGGGCTTTCTAATCTGTGTTAGCCAACTTCTGGTTATTCAAAAGCAGCCTGCATAGAAGTCGTGGGGTCCCATCTAGTGACACTTCATTATTTTATAGTTAAAGGTACTGGAGCTTAGAGAGGAAAGGTCCTTTGCCTAAGATCAGAGAGCTAGCTAGCCCCAGAGCGGAAGCTGCACCTCAGGGAAAGGAAACCCCATCCGATTTATCTAACTATAATTTTACCGTTGTTTAAGTAACACCTCCCAGTGTTTTGTGCTCTCCTTTTATCTTCAGTGCTCAATTTATTCTGTGATTGCAATTTTCACTGGGATAATTTTTTTTTTAATGTAAGAATATAGCAGAACAAATCAATTTCAGTAGCTTATAACATTAGGGGTAAAGTAGGGGAGAGGGTCACCCGGAGCACCATTGCACTAGGGCTAATGCACTGGGGCTAAGTGGCAGAAAACCCAGAGAAGGTAAGGGAATGAAAACTATGGATGATGTAACTGAAAAGTTGTGGAGTGGTGGCTTCAGGCACAGTTTGATCCAGGAGACCTAACCTCTTGGTTTTTCTCTTTTGTGTTGTCTTCACTCTCTCATAAAATCTACATCCTCCCTCTTTTAAGTCCAAAAGAGACAGAATGGGTCTCTCTCTGCAGTCCCAGGAAAGCCCAAGGTTGTGTGCTATTAGTTCTAACAGACCCTCAGGACTCACATACTTATTCCTGAGCCAGTCACTGTGGCCAGAGGCTGGAATGTTGTGCTAGCGCAGGCTTAAGCCGTCGCCCATCCGTCAGCTGGGGTGAAATCATGAAGGTGATTCCACAAAAAGGGAGGCATTGACACTGAGTGACAAAACCCAGAAAGATCCATGATAGCATCAGGTCCCAGCAGGTGGCTGACATTAGGCACGTTGCTTAACTCCAAAACCTCAGTTTTTTCAGCTGTGGAATGAAGTGTGATCGTGGTGCCACCCTCATGTTAGATATATCCTAAGCTTCGTACGTGGTCAGGCTTTCAATAAACGTCAGCAATTAGCGTCAGCTAAGAAGCCAAAGGGCTGGGCCTCATGATGCCCAGGCGCCAGTGGCCCTGTGGATAAAGTCCTGACTCCTTCGTTAGCCTGTGAGGAGCTAAGTCCCCAGCCTTTTCTTGATCCACAAACATTACCCCTCCCCCTGCTCCGCCCTGGAGGTCGGTGGCCAACACAGGGTGCTGTTATACGGGCTGCCTCCCTCTCCCACCCACTCGCCTGCCTTTCTCGGGAAAGCCTGTCCCCAGCTCAGTGGGTGCCCCTTCTCTGTTGTCACTTAGAGCCTGCACCTCTTCAAGTGTGGCACGTTTGTCTGTCCCCCGAGACCGGGTGAGTGCTGAGACCATGACAGCACCCAGGTGGCTGCCGGGCCTGGCTCATAGTCAGTGTTCAAAGGAAGTTGGTTGCAGAAAACGAGAGTCGGGCTGTAGGCAGGCAGGCAAAGGCCCGGTTGGCCCTGAGGGTTTGGTGACCCAGCGGACAGAGAAACTTCACTCTGTCCTATAGCTGGGCTCATCACCCGAAATCTAGGCCACTGCCTTACAAAGCATCCTGGCATCCAGGGAGAGAGAGCTGGGCACGGAGCAGCCTCCCAGACCCCATCCTCACTGTTGGCAAACCCCCAGGCCCTGCCTGACTCTTACTGCTCTTCGTCTTTAGGTCTGTAGACAATATTGTAGTTTTGTAATAAATTCTTATTTTGAAAGGTTGAGCTGGTTCTGGATTCAAAAAAGCAGATTTTTAATCCACAAACCTTCCTGAAAGCAACTATTGACTTCCTGTGTTAGAGCTTTAGAGAAGCTCAAGGTAAAAATTTCCCTGACTGCACGTTTAAGGAAATTTGCTTTGGGAGGAGAATCAAAAATGTAAAAGAAACACAAATTGGGAAATAACACAACAGGCGACGAGACCCATCCTTGGCCCCGCCGCGCCCCAGTCCCTACCCCGTCCCCAAGTGGGAGCAGGCAGGCTCCTGTTCTCTTCTGATACGGGCGGCAGCCTGCAGGGAGGGTCTTGGCAGTGGTGAAGCATTTAATATAATTCCTTCTAGTCAAGTTCAGTTTTGACTATTCACGGGCTAGAACCCAAGAAATGCTTCCTCACTGTAACTGTTGGAGGTGAGCTGAAGAATTAGACCCCAGCTGCCAGTGTGTGCTGAGCATCTGAGGAATGAAGATCAGGCCCCTGAACTCACCGGGCTCGCCCTGCAAACCATCTTCCCTCTGTTTCTGCCCCCAAATCGTCTTTCATGGAGCTGGTTTCCCTCCTACTGGAGCATTTCCCACGTGTTTGCTAGAGGGAAATCACCACCGCGACATCTGCAAATTCTCCAGGCTTTGAAATATTCACAGGAAACTCAGCAAAGAGAAACCCAGAGTTACTTTGAGGGACTTTGGGTGGGTGGATGTATTGTTTGTTTGGTTTGCCTTTGCAGCAGCCGGTGGTGAAGCCCAAACCCCACGTGCTGGCACCGCTGGAAATTAAAAAGCCTTCCTCCTCCTCCTCCTACGTGAGACAAGAGCTTTCAAAATTTTATTTTGTCATTCAAGGGAACAAAAGATAGAAACACATAGGAAAAAAAAGTATTGAGTTTTTCTCTCGTTCAAATGAAGATTCAGATCTTTGTATTCTTTTGAAGTATAACCGTGTGTTTCCAAATTTTTAATGCTTGCAATGCATGTAGCACTGAAGAGTTTACAAAGTGTGTTTGTTGCCTTAGCTCATGTAATCTTTCTAACAAATCCAGGCAGTTAGCCAGTTACCACTGTTTTGCAGGTAAGCTAGTAGAGAGAAAGGTGAAGGGACCTGCCCAGCGTCACTTAGCTGGTGAGTGGCAGACCACAGGCCTCTCTGATTCCAGAAACTTCTCTCAGTTTACTGTGGGAAGTGGCCCTATTCTGAGCTATTTTCCCCTCCACATTGCCCTTACACTGTGGAGTAATCTCCTTCCTTCCGTGGGGTGGAGGCCGGTGTCTATGGTTCTACAAGACAAAATAGAAACAAGAAATTAAGCAATAATTATGATTAATGATAACATTTATCAAGTATGGACCCTGTGCCAGACTCTAAGTTACATGCATTAACTTGCTTAATCCTCACAGGAACCTTCCTTATCCAGTGAGGTGAAGTGACTAGTCCAGGGTGACTTAGCAAAAAAGTAGTGAGCCTAGGATTCAAATACAGACAGTCTGACCCCAGGCTCTTCCTCTTACCCCCTCTCTATGTCTTTATTGAGCATCTCCTCAATGCCAGATCTTTTTTTAATGCACTATCTCATTGATTCATCACCATTCCCATTTTACAGATGAGGAAACAGAGGCTCAGAGTGGTTAAGTGACCTGCCCAAAATCAGAGAATATAGAAAGTGTTGGAGCCAAGATCTGAACCAGGACACCTGTTCCTCAAGTCTGTTCTTGGACCCTCTTGCTCCATGTCATACCAAAATACACCCTTTACGCTGCCGTGCGTCAAACTTGCAGAAGGGCCCATGAGGGGTTGGATTCCGGAGACCGTGCTACCCAGCAGGGGAGCGCTGGGGAAAGAGGGTCCAAGTAACTGCTTAGAGCTTTGGCCTGAACAGCTGGGCAGTCCTTTCTATACCACACCTCATTGAGGTATCCTCTGCGTGTGACAGATGGGGAAACTGAGGCCCAGGGAGGCTAAATGACTTACACAAAGTACTGTGTCTTTGCGAGAGATGACACCAAGATCAGAATACTGGTGCTTTGCACTTAGGGCACTGGCCTAAGTAGTTATGTACTTTGGATGATGATAAGCTTGGAAATCGAGGACCCTTTGGGAACGGGGGGTCCCCGGTTTCCCCTTCTGGACCCCCATCCCCATTCTACTACAGTCCCTTTAAACAACCTCACTCTGTTTCCTCCCTCCCCGCCAGAACGGAGAGAAACTGCCACCCACCTTCTTCACGGGAATTTTGCAAAGATTAATTGGATAATTTCAGAATAGTTCTTTGAGCCGCTTGAAGGAAAAGTGGCATCTAGAAGAACAAAGCAAAATAATAATTATTATTATGATATTTAAATGTATTTATGAGGATCTCTTGTGGGGGCAATTAAGAGGAGACCCGCTTGTACTTGTGTGGAAAATTCACAAGTTGATGAAGTGCCCGGGTCCCTGCCGGTCCCCCAGGGTTCCGCTGGGTTACCGGTGGCGTCAGGGCGCTGGGGCGGTGGCCCAGAGGCTCGGGCACGCGAGGTGCAGGCTTCAGAGCCGGAGTCCCCCCTTTCTGCATAAAAATAACCTGCCTGGCCCATGTCAGCCGTGCAGGAGATGGCACCTGTCCTGCCCCAGACTGGTTGCCATGAGGTGCTCACACAGCTCTTTCCAAAAACGACATCTTCTTGTCCCCCGTACAAGAGGACTTACTTTTTGGGCTTCGGTGTCTGTCCTGTAATTAATCACTGCCCATTTGCCGCCGGGACAGAAAATCCCTACCGCCTCAGCTGGGTGCCTGGAAGGACTTTCCTTCCCATCTACCGATAGAACCCGTGTTGGTGTTTAGCAGTGGGCCTGGCAGATAATGAGGTTTTGATGCCACGGAGCTACTTAAGCGCGTTTATTCCAGGCTCAAAGGATGCCTCGGCTGCTAACATCTGGTCTGTTCAGATGTCGCCCTCTCTCCATTCAGAGGCCCGGGGTCGGTGGGCAAGATGTTCTCTTTTACAATCGCCTTGCCTTTGATCTTCGGGACGGGCCTTCGCGCTCGGACACCTGGCTGCGCTGAGCCTCCGTGGCAAGCCCACACTCCTGCACGTGTTTCTTTTCTTTGCTTCCTTGCTTTTTTTTTTTTCAACTTCACTTTTTATACACAGATGGCCATCACGCTGGGCGCAACTGCAACCGCAGCCTGCTCATCATCTGAGAGCAGGTTTTTTTCCCCCTCCAGCCGATTGAGACAGGATAACCTCTTAGGCAAACACTTGGGTACCTTCCCGTCTCTTACGACTTCATTTTCTGCTCACACCACCCCCTCCAACTCCTACCCACCGAGTGTGAGCAGAGGCCGGGCCCCCCTAGGGCACAGCTTCTCGAACGGCGACGTGCATGCAGATTGCCTGGGCATCTGATTAAAACACAGATTCCGATCCCCAGGACAGGAGCGGGCCTCAGACTCTGACTTCCGACAGGGCGATGCCAAAGCTGTTGGTCTATGACCCACATGGCAAATAGCAAAGTCCTGGATTACTTCTGGAATAGCCTACACTCTGGCCTCCTCCCGATGATGCTGCTACCTCTTCCCCATTCCCTTAAAAAAAAAAAAAAACCTTAACTGCCTTATGTTCTGTCCTCATAGACGCATCCTCACGGCCCCGAGGACAATTTCATATTCAAGTACTAATAGTTGGTAGAGAAGCAGGCTATGGAATCAGAAGACTGTGTCTCAGACAGAGGGATCTCTGTGTGGTGACCATGTAAACCACATGAGAATCACATTTCTGACTGGTGAGCTTTTATTGTTTTTAGTGTATCCTGGCAGTATTCTACCTTGATCAAAGTTTTTAAGCAAATACGGTTATTGACAATATGAAATTAGGTATTAAATCTTTCCACACATTTTCTCCCCTAACCCCAACCGTGAGTTCAGAGAACCACAGAGGCACAACTCACTGCTCATTCGGAGGACCCCAGCGTAAGAACAGCGTCATGTCAACTGACAGTCAAGAAGACGGGCTGTGGCCTTTCTCACACTCGCCTCCACAGCCGAGACTGGTCTGTTCCATTCAGACTCAGGAAAAGCAAGTTCCGTGTGATAAGTCTGATGATAGAATTAAAACATCAACGGGGTCCACGCTCACCTTTGAATGAATCCTCAAGGGTGACATTCAAGACGAGCATGGACATCTGAAGTCTCGTGCGGTGGCTCTCTCTAGGAGGGAAGCTCCTGCGTGACATCACGATTCTCCGCTGATGGCCATCAGGGTCGACAGACACGCACTTGCGCGTCCAACTCGCCTACATTCATATCCTGGTTCCATAATATGGCTTTAACCATGTTGTTTAAGCTTACTTAGCCTCAATTTCCCCATCCATATAATGGGCACAACTATGATTATCACTTATTTGGAGCCTATCACATAACAGACTTTGTAGACTCCACCTCTGTGCCTACGGCAGCCCTGTAAAGCCAGCTGGCACCGCAGCTGGTCCGACACGGGTACCCGTCAGTGTGAGCCCACCAGCCCTCGCCACAGGACAGGCCCTAGAGGCTTCTGCGTTTGAGTCTTCCTCATGCTCCTGGATTGAGGAGCATGGTGGTTCCCAGGGAGGGGGCTGGTTCATCCAGGGCAGCGGGAAGGTGTGTGCCTTTGGGACTCAAGATAACTTCTCCTGCCCTTGTGGTATGAAAGGATGTCAGTATTTTAACTGGTCCATCCCCACTGGGCGGATGAAAATACTGAGAATTAGATTAAACAAATTGCCCAAGACTGCCCAGCTCGTGAGTGGTGGGGGCGCAGGTGAGTCTTCCCCTTGACCCCGTGGCCTTGACCACTGAGCAGCCCTACTCAGCATGACATGAGCAAACGCGTGGGAATGTGCTGAACACGGTATCGGGCATGTGCTTGGTGGGTCCTCAGCAAACGTGAGACTTCTTCACCCTTCCTCTGCCCCCGATTGCTGCGTGTGTCTCACTAAGCTCAGCGCTGTCCTCATAGTGGGGGCTGGGGTGGGGTGGGTGAAGCTGAAACATTTGACCTCCTCCTTAACCAGCAGGGCCTCGTTGGTGCCGTGACTCATGGTTTCCAGTCCTCCCATCTGCACCGCTGTACACCAGAGTTTTCTAGCTACAGGTTGGCGAAGTATTCCAGGGCAGGATGTTTACATCCCCTAGAGGAATGGGCCCGGAAGCGAGCCAGCCCTTGCTTGGCAACCCCTGGCTGTTCTTTCCAGCCGAAGGCGCCCTGCCAAACCAACCCAGGAGAGGAAAACATAACAAGTGCTGATGTGCTTCCATTTTACACAGAACATAATAAAAGTTTTCAGGATGATTTATTTTCCTAAACAAGAAAGACACAATGGACCCCATCCATTATTCAACATGCTAATGATAACCTTTACTCTTTTGTCAAGGATGAGCTAAGGTGTTCAACTGAAGTCCAAAGAATAAGCAGAGAACACACACACACACACAACACGGCATGCCATGACGGTGGGAAAATAAATTGTGGTGCAAGGGGAATTTCAAACTCAGGGGAAAGATCTGTTTCCACATCTGCAACTTTCTGGGCATCATAAAAACAGGGCTTTTTAATTTTAGGTGATTAACTTAAAAATGACCCGCATAGAAAGTGAATATTGATAACTCAATGAGTGCTTGATTGTAATGTTTAGAAAATTTATTTCTTTCAACATTATTCAAACCACATGGAGCAGAGGGCCTAGAATTGTATCAGTTCGTAAGATCTTTGCATCTGTACGTGAACAACTTATGTGAATGAGGGTGGGGTGGGGGGGTCCCTGGATTACCAATGTTCCTGTTTCACCTGGGAAACTGCAAATTTCCTGAGAGTTACACTTAACCAGGAAAATATAAAAGTTTGGATTCCGAGTGAGTTTGATAGCATGGCAAAATATTCACTTTCTGATGAGTGAAGATTTTTTCCCAAGTTAGAGTAAATGATAATTATAGTTATTAATTTCCCCCATGTTTGGGGATGTTCCACATGTTCTATGGGACATCAATAAAAATTAAATCAATATAAATAGCTTATTTTAGAATCAGCATCATAACTCAGGTATTGATGTCACCAAATACAAGTTCATTTCTAAATTTTCCTTTTCAGCATTTTTAGGTAGCTTCAGGACGAAATGAACCAGTGTGTTGATGGAGAGGACAGCCTGTGGATAGAAGGCGAGAGCTAGGCAGCCCACCCCTGTCCATGCCTCCAGGAAACTGTTTCTTAAAGAAATTTTTAAAAATATTTAAAGGCAAAAGTTTTTTTTTTCTAATTCCTTTAAATAGTTCTTTTTTGGCCAGGTGTGGTGGCTCACGCCCAGAGTAATCCTAGCACTCTGGGAGGCCGAGGCGGGA
The DNA here is from genome assembly GCA_963574885.1 of Lepilemur ruficaudatus. Classification (NCBI taxonomy): domain Eukaryota; kingdom Metazoa; phylum Chordata; class Mammalia; order Primates; family Lepilemuridae; genus Lepilemur; species Lepilemur ruficaudatus. Next base: position 15,391 of record CAUYRT010080749.1, read on the forward strand.
GGATCACTCAAGGTCAGGAGTTTGAAACCAGCCTGAGCCAGAGCGAGACCTCGTCTCTACCAAAAATAGTGAGAAATTAATGGGCCAACTAAAAATATATAGAAAAAATTAGCCGGGCATGGTGGCGCATGCCTGTAGTCCCAGCCACTTGGGAGGCTGAGGCAGGGGGGTCGCTTGAGCCCAGGAGTTTGAGGTTGCTGTGAGCTAGGCTGACGCCACGGCACTCTAGCCCGGGCATCAGAGTGAGACTCTGTCTCAAAAACAAACAAACAAACAAAAACATAGTTCTTTTTTGTCTATGACAATGTAAACACCCCTAAAAAAAATTTTAATGGCCTCAACCCTTCTCAGAGAATTGCCTTTATCGTGATTTTTAAATTGATGAGCAGTGAGAGATTGCAGTATTTCTCAATTCTGAAAACCCAACAAGCAGAGTTTGGGAGCAGTTGGGGTCAGATGGGCTGGGTGACCCCGGAGAAGCTGGTTAACCTGTTTCAACTAGCTTATTATTCCACAGGAAAATGTAAAAAGATTTCTGATGGCTGTGAGGTTGAAATGAAGCCACACAGGTAAAGCGTTTCATACAGTAGCTAGCACAAAGGAACCCTTCAAGACATGTTCCCGCCCCAGCCCAGAAAAAAAAAAAAAAACAACAAAAAACCTAAAATACATGTCACAGTTAAAAAAATAAAATGGAGCACTTAAGGAAACTTCCTCAAACAATACATAAGGTATATACTTAGTACTAATAAAGGAAGGTCTGTTTTTATTCTTTCGGCCTTTCAATAAATGTTGATTGGCTGCCTATCATGTGTGAGCCACTGAGAACAATTTCCTTCTACTCCAAAGCTGGTGACACCTAGCTATACAAGCAGTCCTGTCAACTCTTAAAGGTGTTTTTTTTTTTTTTTTCCAAGCAGGAAAAAATGCCTAGAGGCAAATGCTATATTAAAACCAACAGGATATAAAATCGCACCCCACACTCTCATTCTAGAGATTTCCAAAGGACGGTTCTAAAACTCTGCCCTTCTTTTTGAAGGGGCTTCTAAAATTCTTTAGGCTCATCTCCACCATTCCCTATTTGCAAAACCACGTTCAGGATTATTCTAAATGATTCCGAGACTTTCCACAACTATGTCTATTTCAAGTCTGTTCTCGGAAGATGGAACTCCACAGAAGGCGGTTCACATGATTTTTAGTCCGAATCTATAAATAATCGGTGGATCCATTTTAGCCCCCAAAACTCCCATCTGGTTCACACAAGACACTAGGCCGAAAGCTTGGAAGGATAGTAGTCTTGCTAGGCAGGAGCATCGTAGGATAACTGTGATTATAGTAGGTGCTCCTCGCTTCTGGTTTTTTGAGGACTGCCACTCGGGCTTTCCCAAGGTGATTTGCACCAGATCAGCGGGCTGGATGGGGGTGCAGGGTGGGGCCGAGTGGGGGGCATTTATTTCATCTTCCCCATTCAGTTACCCTGCTTGCTTGCGGGCATTAAAATGCTCATGGTTCAGGACCGAGGAGGTCTGACCTCCTTCCTGCTCCTACTGCAGACTTTTTATAATTCCTGCCTGTGCGAGAAACAGAAGAACACAGCTTGTTTGGGGGATCCCAGATGGAGTTTGCAGGATGGATATTAGAAAAATCATCTCTTTTGACTGGTAGACTAAGAAATTTAAATTGGAACAGCGATGAAAAAAACCATACACGTGGGGGGCGGGGGGCGGGTGAGGGCGCCCTGGATGTCAGTCTCTCGCATCTGTAAGGAGTCGATTTGTAGAGTCGATCTGCGCGCTGTAAGAATGCCTAATGGGTACAGTCAGTTCAGACTCAGCTGAATGTGTTGGAGTCTCTGATCATGTTCTTCTAATTCGAGGGGGGGGAAAGAAACAATAACAGACACACAAACACACACACTCCACAAAAGATGGGGGCAATGTGGGCACCACGCACGCCCCTGCAGATTTGGGGATGACAGTCGAAGAGAGAAGAACATTTTAAGTGCAGGGACTAAAGCAAGAGCAGCCCCCAAACGGGAGAGAAGAGGAAAGTCAGCAAAGGTAAGTTTCTGAGCAGCGCAGAGGCGGGGGAGGGGAGGAAAGAGGGAGGAGAGGAGAGAATGGGGGAAAAAAGCAAAGACCAAGTAAACAAAACCTACCAGGACTTACCAGGAGTGTCTAATTTGAGGTGGTGATCCGTACAATGATTGCAAACGGAGCGGTTAGAAAGAAAAGCATTTCCACTGTGACAGGGCAGGAAGAACTCGAGAAATGTTTGACATTCGAATGCCTTTTTTCCAAACCGCTTTTGTTCCGAAGGTCTGATTTTGCATCTGGTTAAATGCATATTAATTTCCTTCCCTTCGTCGTGCACCACCGTGTGTTCTGCGGCTTTATGCAGGGGAGAGGGGAGTCCGTGGATGGAGGACCGAAGGATGCCATGCCCTCCCTGGCTCCATCAGCTCAAACTTTTTGTTCTGAGCGTCTGGGGATGGAGAGACGTGACATGGGGCCATGTGGAAAGGGGACCCAAGGGGAGTAAGAGACTTCTCGAACGTGGGAGTTAGGAGTCGCTCACTCTGCTAGCTGCTGGACTGTTCTGTCGCGAAAGAGGGTAGGGTAGGGCGTTTACTCTCCTAAAGCCCAGATCGTCCCAGATCCCTGTCTCATGAACTCACTTCGTTTACCCAGAACCCCCGCCCACCCCCCCAAACAAACCTGGCACTGAAATCAGCTTTTCCCCTGTGCGATCCTGAGAGTGACTGGCGGGGCAGCCGCAGAACTGGCAAGTCCCGGTGAAGGAATTAAATTCAGGCCCATTCACGATGCACGTTAACTTTGTGGGTGGAAAGAAACCTGGAGGAGACAGAGGAAACAAGCCTGTAAAGCCTCCAGAAATTGGCAGGCAGACTTCCGGAATGAGGCTTCTCCAAGGAATCTTCTCCTAGAATTAAAACCTGGGACCGAAATACATTTGCAACATGATCGGGCTTAAAAGTGGGGTTGGGTTTCCTTGTGTCATGCATGCTGCTAGGAGCCCAGAGAGTTTTGTGGGATTTTTTTGGAGACGTGGAGGGAGAAAGGCAGGACGAGAATTCCGGGCCGCAAACCGTTTCCTTAGAACAGACGTCCCCTCTGATGGTCTTCCCGAAACGTCACGGCATTCGCCAAGAGCGCTGCTTCTGAAATGTCGGATGCTGCTGCTGTCGTAGTCCCCGAATGAGACCATAAATGCCTTTTAAAAAAATTAATCAGTTGTCTTTGAGGTCCGTATGGCTGCTCAGATAACTCTCTGCAGCGCCTGGCCTTTAGCGGGCCACACTGAAATGAGCTTTCTTATTTACAGACCACCGTTGTGACATGTTTATCTGGCGTGATTAATTAAAGATGATTTTGAAGCCCATGTATTTCTTTAAAAGGCGGAAGAGACAGCCCAGAGTTTTTGAAAACGGTAGTCATAAACTACCATAAGATGGCACTGTAACATAAATTATGGGAAGAGGCTGCTCTCTGGTCCGGGACTGCAAGGATGAACGGCATGTCCCCAGGATCGCAGGTGAGCACTCGGGAATTATCCCTGCAGAGAGACATTAACTAGGAAACGTGTTCAGAGCATGTTCTATGCGAACCGGACTCTAATTCATGAATTCAAGGCGGATAGGCCTTTTTGCATTTCAGAGGAAACAAATCCAAATATAATCTGAAAGGAAAGGTTTGAAAAAAAATAATAAAAAGAGAAATCAGGCCCACAGACTGCAAGGGCAGGAATGGAAAGGTGCTTTCCACGCCTGGTTCTGTGTCAGGTGTGTACTCACTAAGGACAAGAGGGAACCCTTGTTGGACCGATTTCCCATTCTTCCCCGCTTGGCTGTCATTATGGGTGGGGGACTGTGGATAGTCTCAGCAAAGGGGCCAGCCCCGCAGGGCCGGGCTGCGGAGTCCCAACGCTAGTACATTCATCCTCTTGTTTGTCACAACGTGGGCACTGCCTTTTACAGACGGGCACTGGGGAATAAAACGTATTCTGGGATATTGATGCAGCAGGACATCTTTTTATTTTATTTTTTTCAATGCTGTCTTTGAGAAGGGCTCAGTCGGTGTCGCCTCTGCCAACGTGGCCTTGGTTTAGTGGCAATGCCTTAGAGATTGAAGAGGAAAAAGAGAGAAGACCCACATCCAAATTCCTCTATAGGGGCTCCGTAGCTTCAGGTGCAGTTGAAAACAGCAAACTCGATAGTGTGTTTTCTGGCTTCATAGAAAAGCTTAAAAAAAAGAAATCAGTTTCTTGGAGATCTCAGGCTATTGTGATACCAAGTGGGTCTTCTCTCTGGCTTGGCACAGAACCAGGTACACGCTTTTCTCTGCTTAGCAAGCAGGTATCCAGGCGCTGTTCAGCGCTGGGTGCTCAGGGGAGAGGTGGGATGCTGCTGGAGCATCCGTGAGATGGCTTTCTGGAATACTTAGCAGTGCTGCAAACAGCTTGACTGTGCTTGGCCGAGAGGAGGCTACCGGGGAGCCTGCCTTTCTGCGGTCACATCAGGCTCCTTCGTGAATTTTCTCCCCAACACCCCAGTAGAGAAAAGAGATGGAACACCAGGCAACTGCAAATCCTGGTCAAAGTCCAATCAGACATGTGTCAGGGGATGTTGTCTTAGAAAGCTTGATGTGTTCTTGGAAGCTCGCAGAGCCTGGCTTCCAGCTGACACGAAAACTGGTGGGTTATCTCTTAAGTGGGCTAAGCCTCAATCTGGGGGGATATGGGCTGAACCAGCGTCTTGGGCAAGCCGCACGCCAGTGCCTGGAACAGAAATGCAGTGATGACCAATGTTACTCTAGCGAGTAGACTCGAGGAGGGTCGCGGCTTCCCGCCTCCCCTCGTGAGATCGCCAGTGCGTGAAGACGTGTGTTTCTCAGTGAATAAGGAACGTTAAGGGGAGGATTGTCTGGGGTTGGGCAAAGAGAAGTGACTTGCTTCTTAGTAAACTTGTGTCCTCTGCTTTCTGTTGGCAACAAACTGCTGTGGAATCACACGCGTGACTTTTTCCTGCAACTATTCGCTCGGTTGAGAATATCGACTAACCACCCCAACGAGTGCTTATTGCCTTCATAAATGTTATTTTGAAGATGCTGTCTTAGATTTCTCCCTGTTTCCCCAAAAGGGTACGTTTTATTTCTTAGTTGGAGAAAGTTGTATCTTAGTTCATAAATATGTGAAAGTTGATGTTTACGGATCTCAATTCCTTACCTGAAACCCTTGGTGCCAGAGTTTAGGATCTGGGGGATTTGTGGTGCATAGACATGTGTTGTGTGCCCCATAACTGATGCATTAATATTTCTGCAGTGAAATACGGGAATAGTAAATTGTATAAAAAGTCCCACATCAGTTCAGGTCTTGCCAACATGGAGCTAATTTAAAAACATTAACGTTTGTGCCTGTGAATTTCGGAATTGTGACTATGGACTGTGAGGGAATGTGAATCTGTATTTGTGTCGTATGTCTACGTTTATGTTTTAAAAGAAATACAAAGTAGAAGTCACATTCACAATCTGCGGATTATTAAAAATAAGGTAGCCTTTGAGATCTGGCTCTGAAAGTGCCTCTCATCATGATGACGTCCATGCTCACTGTGTTCTGCTTTCTCCTTCTTACTGACTAGTTAGAACCTCCAGCCCAGGAGTTGCGAACTCATGTGTTTAAAGGGCCAAGGAGATAATATGATAGGAATGGAGTAGGCTGAGGTCAGGAGTTTGAGACCAGCCTGAGCAAGAGCAGGGTCCCGTCTCTACAAAAAATAGCCAGGCATGGTGGCGCATGCCTGTGGTCCCAGCTACTCGGGAGGCTGAGGCAGGAGGACTGCTTGAGCCCAGGAGTTGGAGGTTGCTGTGAACTATGATGGGGCCACTTGCACTCCAGCCTGGGTGATAGAGTGAGACCCTGTCTCTGAAAAAAAAAAACAAAAAAAACCCTAACCTATCGTATTTTCAGTCTTATAAGCCATGATTTCCATTTGTGTACACTATAGGTTCGATAAACTGGACAACTTGTTGAACCCACCTCATATCTTCTGAAAAGAAACATGTTCTTCCTTCTTTATCTAAATTGAAGTCTTGCTTGAATGCCCAGAGGCTGAGATGCAGTCACCCTAGTTTGACCAATTCAGGGGTAGTGTCATGCAATGTAGACTTTCTATTCTATCATCTTCATTTGGACTTCCTAGAATGCGTTATGTCTTACATATGTACTCCCAATGATAAAATGGAAGAAGAGGAGTTCATGGCCTTTAAATATATTTGAAACCTTTTTATTGCATTAATTGTTTCCTGGGCAAATGCTAAAAAGCTGTGCATTTGGCTAAATAAACTTGTGTGGCCGAGAGTCTCCATTTGATGATGGATTATGACATACACCACGCCATGGTAGCAGGAAAAGTCAAGTTTAAGTTTTCTGCTAATAGTGGACATCAGCATTGTTTAATAGGGCCATGATAACTTAAAAATAATTTTTAAAATGGGACAGATTATTGAAATATGGTTTTACATCAGATATATGGTTCATTTGACAACCCCAGGGCAATTGAAATTATTCTCTCTGTTGGAAAAGATTTCTGGCTTTCAGTCTTGCTGTGGAATTTGTTAGAAAATGCTTTTGGTGCATCATCCGGGACCTGTTTGTTTTCTGCATTGACTGTCATTAGACATGTAAGTCCCTGTGTTTTGCCAACGTTCAGAAGCAGGAATTTTAGCATTTGTTTTGGTCTGTAAGTCTTTTCATGATACAATAACAATGCAAATGACTTTTTCTATCATCATTGAAGACAGGTGGAGGCCCATGGACCCCAAGGAAAGTCATACCTGGAGGTGGGTAGTGACTCAACATAGCACCAGGTTAAGAGAGTATTTTGTGCAACCTATCCTGAATATATTTTTCCACTGTGAAAAAAAAATATGAAGAAATATTAGTTCCTTCCCTTCCTCTTCTGACTTCATTAGAAAGTTCCAAACCCAATGATGAAATTTGGGGGAGGAGGTACATTAAATTCTACCCGGCACAATTGGAGTTGGATTGCCAGCCGTTTAAACTGAGTAGGTTTTCTTTTTTCAAAGTAGGCAAATATAGCCTAGCTTTCAAAGTTCAAATTCCAACTCCAGTAATTGGAAATTCTCATTTGCCTAGAAGAAACTGTTTGGTCTCTAGAAGTATCATGAATGGAAAATTCAGATATGTCCACATCCCAAGCACAGACAAGGTGAATTGGGAAGAAAAAGCACAGATGATTTTAGTGTGAGCAGGTTTCACTTCCCAACGAAACATTGAAACTGGGGTGTATGAAGATGTGCCTATCTTGTACCTTTCTACTTTGAGTTTCGACAATGCTTGAAGAGGCCATTTCAGTTCAACTTCAAGGCTGTAGCCATGGTTCTAGTGGATTAATAACCTATGGTTAATTTTAGGGGTGATGGAAGGCAGGTGACAAGAGAATGCAATACACAGCTGAGGCCTTTAAAATCTTCCCATTACAGGTACATATTCCCAAATGACTTGTGGCCACATGGCTGGAGAAGCTGATTCCAGTGCTGTGACCCAAGGATCAATTCCACTATCTCCCACGCCCTGATCATGCATCGCCCATGTAGATAGGGCAAAGGGTGGCTGCCCACTTAGGATCAGCAGTTCCCAAGTACTTGCATGTCACCGAGATGACCGAGATCTGGCACTCGAAGATTATCCTGTGTAGAAAACGTTTGTTGGCAGAAGATAAATCGCTGTCTGAATCTCATCTTGGTAGCCATAATTTTACCTCCTTGCATGACCACATTTTTCTTCAAATGCCACCAGAGTAATTTGAATAGAGGTTGGCAGTTCTGAAACACACTTCGAACGCCTGGTTTCGGACGGAACCTCTTCTCCTGTTTTCTAAGCTGGTTGATCAACCCTGGTGGCATTACTCCTGTCCTGTTTACATAACAGCATGGTGTCAAGTGGCACCGGATTTTGGCACAATCATCAGCTTAAGAGATCACACACCAAGCATTATTCCTGAAAACTACAAAGGAAGTGCCTACGCATTTTAGAATTTGTTCAGAATTTGTTTAGAATTTGTGCAGGAAGAGAACTATTTACTTTAAAGGCTTGTACTTTTTAAAAGTCTTGTTCAGTGAATGGCTGGCTGTTTCTTCAAACTAGAGGGCAAAAAGTTTCATTGCTCAGTCGAACAAGTATTTATTGAGGCATTACTGTATGCCAGGTGCTGTGTCTGGCATCATGGTCATTTTCCGAGCTGCACAGGAGCGAGAGAAGCTAGGTCGCATGTTCAGTTTCATCAGTGGGAATGGTACGAATACTGGTCCATATGCCGACGACTTTCACATTTATATCTCTAGTCCTCATTTCTCCCTTCAACCCCAGGCTCAGGGTCTCTCACTGCCTTCCAGTCCCTTCACTCGGATGTCCAATAGCCATCTTAAACGTTCACGTGCTACAGAGGCAGAAGGTGAAATAGACATTATCAGGGGCTGGAGGGAGGGGGAAGGGGAGCTACTGTTTAATGGGTGCAGGGTTTCTGTTCGGGATGATGAAAAGGTTCTGGAAATGGATGGTGGTGATGGTCACAACATTGTAAATGTACTTGATGCCACTGAATTGCACGTTTCAAGATGGGTTAACATGGTAAATTTTATGTTCTATAAATTTCACCACAGTAAAAAAAAAAGTACAAAGTGTACGTCCCAAACCAACCTCTTGATTTCCACCCGACGCCTGTTCCTCCTACCATGCTTCTTGTCTCAGTATGTGGGGCCTCCGTTCACTTTTAGGCACATGTTAAAAACTTGGAAGCCTCTATGCCCGTGTTATTCCATTTATAGTCCCAGAACAACTTCTGATTGGTCTAGGGTAAACACGTGACCCAGCCTTGACCAATCAGGACACCTCCTAAGCGCACAGCCATTATAGAAAACATCACACCAACGTATTACAACCGGTATGCTATGTGCATTTATTTGTCCTCCAGGTATTTATTAAGCACCTACATTGTATCCTGTGCTAGGGCCTGGGGTGAAAAAGACCCGTGCCTGCCCTCGTGTGGCTCACAGTCCAACAATGAGTGAATTAGATAGGAACTTTTGGTCTTAGAGCATCAGTTAGGACCTTTGTCCCACCAAGCAAGTGTGCAGAGGGGAAGGGTGGCTGTCCAAAGAAAAACCAAGCCACTGTGTGCAGAAGAGGAGGAGTGGCTGCTGGCAGGAAAAAGCAACAGCTGTTCTGCTACACCCAATTAGCATGTGAGTCCATCTTTCCAAGCCTTAGTTTCCTCGTCTGTAAAATGGGGATAATGATACCTACAGGATAGGGTTGCTTTGAAGATGAAATGCGTTAACACACGTAGGGTGCAGAGAATAGTGCCTAGAACATAGCGTGGGCTACATAAATGTTGGCTATCAGCAGCAGCAGCACAGCAAGCTCCCCATCTACTCTCCTTCTTACATGTTATCTTCATAATGTAAACTGGCCAGGCCCCAACCCCCGAAGCGATAGGACTTTTTGAGTTGTAATAAGAAGAGGGACAACTGTGGCAACTTCTCCTTCTGCAACCACATAGCCAGTGCCTTCTCAGGCTCCCCTTTGACTGGGGATCTGCAGCCTGTACATGTTAATTTAAAGTGAACTCTCCAAATGGCAACTTGTGCCGGAGCCCCAGGCTGTGCAGACAGAGCCCTTCTCTGCAGAAGGTTCCGGGCCGGTGGCTTCCATCCAGCCTTAACCCTGCAAATACTCATAACAGAAAACTGACTGAAGAATGATTGAAATGTAAGTTTTTGTTGAGCTGAGATGCTAAATTCAGGATTGGGAGCATATGGATCACTCCATATTTGTTTTCTGCATATCTGATGTTAGCAGTTTCCAACATCGCTGGGACGCTCCCCGGAGAGTTTCAGTTCTGTAAATGAAACAATTATTTTGGCAGTTTGGGAAAGATATATTCATAACTTTCACGGTATTTAAAGGGGAAATACACCTTCCCCAAGCACCCTTTTCCCTCGCCAGATATGAAGAATGAAATGAGAGTGCCGAGGGGATAGACAGAAGAATCAGTGGTCGATGTGTTGCATTGACGATTGGATGGCTGGGACTGGCGGCAAGAGGGGAAGAAAAAGCGTTTCTCTAAACCTGGGTACAGAGAAGTTGTAGAGAATGCCACGCCTGGCCATCACCTTCGCTCACTCAGTCGTCACTGTCTCACAAGCAGCTGATTGCTCTTGCTAAAGTCTGAAATGGAAGGGACCAGGTCTTGTCTTCAGTAACCGGCCACAGTCCATCAAACTGCATAGTTAGGACACGGTGGTTGCAAGTAACGGAAAGCAACTGACCACAAGCCTCAGTGAAAAAGAGAACATTATCATAATGATGGAGTGCTGTCTCATGGAACCCAGGTGACAGAAATCCAAGATCTGGACCCAGGAATTAAAAGCCGTGGGGCGTAAGCAGCGCCACTGTGTCGCTAATCTAGCGTGGCTTTGCGATTCTGCTGTTTCTCCTGCTCTCCTGTTTTCTTAATCCACAGAGCATGACTTTTGAGTTTTTAGATTTCTCTACATTTCAGAGACCATCCCAGCTGGAAAACAACCTCTTTGACCCAATTCTCAATTCTAGAAGGGAGGCTGATTGGCTCAGTTGTCAGGTGTTTGCTCTGAGTCCAATCACACGTGGCCAAGATACAACCTGTCACTCAAAGTGGTCCTTGGACCAGTGGCAGTGGCCTCGCCTGAGAGCTTGTTAATAATACCTGCTCTTGGGCCACCCCAGACCTACTAATCAGAATCTCCATTGTCACAAGATCCCCAGAGATCATCGTATGCACATTAATGCTGTAGAAGCCACGTGTCTGCCTGGCCGTCACTCTGTGTGTGATGTGGGCAGGGAGAGCTTGGTGGGAGCTGAGCAGGTAGCTCAGAACATTTCTGTTACAGTAACATACGTATGCTCAGCTCTGGAGGCTGCTTCCTAAGAGAAACATTAGCTCCTAAGAACATCTGTAGAGGAGAGTGACTCGGACGTTTGTCACAATGTAAGTGAAATGTTTCATGTCTATGTGATGCTTTCTCCATAATTCCTAGATTCCCTCCTCCCTCCTCTATGGTGTGTGGCAGACTTCTAAGGTGCCTTCTCTGATCTCACATTAAGTCTGGAGGGTTCATGCACCCCTGTCTGGCTACAGGGTTGACTGGTGAACCTGCTGAGGGCAAGAAAGCCCACATGTGGGCATCCCACAGCACACTCCTTGGCTGTGTAACTGCTACTGCGCATGGTCTTTTTGGAAATGCCCTTGGACCCGGACTCCCCACCTGCATTTTACACCGATTGCTTTGCATCTTAGAGTGCCAACATAAGAGAAGACCATTCCTGCCTTCACGAGAGTCTTCTCTTTCCCTGGTGACATTTACCCTCTGGAATGGAACCCTGGGCTGCAAGGCTTGTCGGCAGGCTTTTAGTGTTTGTTGTTCACAACACCGCTCGGCTGTTGTTTAAGGCCATAGACATGATCTCGTATTTTTTCCCATCCCTAGGGTACACAGCAGGAGCTCACGTCCTGCTTGATGAGCTCAGAGCATCATATTTTAAGTGGAAAATGGAGAGAGGCTAGGGGCCGTTTGCCATGACTTTGCAAAGCCTGCTTATGTCCAACCAGGGCTCACCAACTTCGTTCTCTGGAGGCCTGGGACAAGCTTCAGGGGCTTGAGCACCCCGAGCCCGGAACAACAGAGGAGAATCAAGGCAACAAGTCTAACTTCCCTCGCCATTCCTGTCCCCACGTGACTGATGTCCGTTGGAGAATGTTTGCGTGCCTTACAACACAGAACACATTAGAACAACAGGACATATGCAAGTGTACACATGCGGGGATTGTATGTTCAGGAGGTCTTTTCTGGAAAGGATGTGAGGTCAAAAAAGTTTAGACACCCCTAATGTAGAGCTGCAGTTATAGAACTTTTTAAAAGGCAGCACACGGGTTTTACTTAGCAGACCCTTCTGCAGTGCTTGCCGTGTGCCAGACCACGTTCCAAGTGCACTGTGCATGTTGATGTAGTCGGTCTTCCTAACTGCCCCATTGCAGTAGGCGATGTCAGTATCTCATTTGTGGAAACTGTAGCACAGAGAGGTTAGGTAACTTGTCTGAGGTCACTCAGCTGGAAAGTGGAAGCTGGGATACACACCCAGGCAGTCTGGCTCCAGCCTTCATGCTCTCGGACACTGATCAGGCTGCCCCTCCAAACAAAATCTTACGTAAAGCCAAATATACCAAACAAAGAAGCAGGGTAGCTCTTGTTTATATGGAGTAAGAAACATCTCGGCCTTCCCCTCAGCCCTTTCCTTCCCTCCTCGACTCTCTTCCCACTTGCTGCGGAAGTGTGGAGTACCCCGGGAATACAGTTTGCAAACCATCAACCTATCTAACCTGCTCCTTTCGTGGAAGTTTCTTGTACCTTCCACAGGTGACATGGTGATGCATTTCACCCTGGGGCACTCAGCTTCTGCAGAGCAGAGCTGGAGGATCTCACTTGCAATTCAGGGGTCTGTCTGTTACCCCAAAGAAGATGTTGGGGATGAGTTAAATAAGCCTTCCTCCAGAGGCTGCCCCTTTAGGAAAAACACCCCTCCGCCCCCTTTTTAAAGCACATTTGGAATGTTGGGGATTATTCTTCCCGGGCTGTAATTCTCTTATACTTTCTCCTTGTTGAGTTTTGCATGATTCACCTTCTATTTCCTTCCTTTTGCTCGATTAAGTGATTCCTCCAGGTTTCCGATTTGAGATGATTTTAGGCAGCTACATGTTGGAGAAGACAGAGCAGGCCGTAAGGAGACACAGTTGCGATGCTAAACACCCGCTCAGGCTGCAGTGGCCATTTGCAGTTACTCGCGCTGAAATGACCCATGCTATTACCTCGCCGGCTCCTGCCTGGGCCCGATTGTTCGCGCGGGAGAGCAGGCGACAGCCCAGGACCTGTTGGAGCTGCCTGCGCACACTGTGACAGCCCACTTACAAAAATTACTTGTGATTTGCACTCTGCTATCAATCGAGATTGAGCGTATTGATCCCGACTGATTGCCGAGGACCAGAATAAAGCGAAAGGGTAATTGACTACCGTGTCCCCCATCGATCGAGCGCCACGGTTCATCGCCGCTGGAATTATTTTCAAGTACTTTGGTTTATCATTCCTAATAAATATAGAAATTGAGCAATCAAAATGACTTACATTCACATCGAACCAAAAGCTTTTAAGGAAGTGTCTATGTTTAAGTGAGTCCATATTCTACACTGGTTTTCCAAGCGAGCCCCCAGGGTCTGCGCTGCCAGCGCTAGGAGGAAGCCTGGCTTTAGAAAAAAGTAAAGCGTCATGGTCACAGGAGCAGGACTCCCAGGCTTCGGTTCTTCCCTAGTGACGTCGTAGTCATTGTGGCTCCTGGGATTTGAAGGGAGAGACCTCCTAAGTGGCCATGCTGTTCATCTTACCCGTAAACCAAACATGTTTTCCTCGAAGCAGCAAGACTCATTTCACGTTCCCCGGCATTGCCCATAAATGCGTGACAGTTGTTTTCAGGTTGACAGCAATGTTAGCAGTAACGTTATTCTATCAAAAGAATCATTAGCCACATAAATACGGATTACATGGCGTGCGGCCCTACAGTTCCTTAGGAATATAGCTTTTTTAAAAAAAATGAAAGGAAGATCTATCCTAGTAAGCAGGTGGCTGAAGAGTATTATCAAGATACCAGAATGGGCTTGGGGAACCGAGGCTGTGTACCCCTGGACTTTCCAATAGAAATACAGCCACGGGTGTTTCTACACAATACCACGGTATGCGGAATCTTGCAATAAAAAATATAAAGCTTATGAGCAAAGTGCAAGGAAGTCCACAATATTCAAAAACTTTGTTAGTGGCCGGGCGCAGTGGCTCACACCTGTAATCCTAGCACTCTGGGAGGCTGAGGCAGGTGGACTGCTCAAGGTCAGGAGTTTGAAACCAGCCTGAACAGCAGCGAGACCCCATCTCTACTAAAAATAGAAAGAAATTAACCGGACAACTAAAAATATATAGAAAAAAATTAGCCGGGCATGGTGGCGCATGCCTGTAGTCCCAGCTACTTGGGAGGCTGAAGGAGGAGGATCACTTGAGCCCAGAAGTTTGAGGTTGCTGTGAGCTAGGCTGATGCCATGGC
>CAUYRT010080750.1:0-16166 GCA_963574885.1 Lepilemur ruficaudatus
CTTTATAGGGGCAGTTCATGCGGCAATGAGCTGTCCACGGGTTGATTATGTATTCACTTAGCATAGTGATTGGTCTGCCCTCTCTGATCATGCACTTAAGATCAGTCGTGATTGGCTGGTTACATTGCATACTATTCTTTCTCTAATTGGTCCTAGAGCGGTTTCTGCAAGCAAGCCGTTATCTCAGAAGCAGAAGTAGGCAGTTAGCATGTAGGCAAGCTTTTACAAGTATGTTTGCATGTAGGCAAGCCTTTACAAGTATGTTTGCATGTAGGCAAGCCTTTACAAGTATGTTTGCACGTAGGCAAGCCTTTACAAGAATGTGAAAATCTGTTTGTGACCATTTTTGGTCTCTTACATAAGCACTACCTAAGCAGAGTAGGTAGAAATTGTCAAATAATTTGAAATTAACATGTACTTCAATTTAGTCAAAGTTTTGATAGTAAAGCCATACAAAAACGTTCTCTCTTGAGAATTTATCCTTCTGCAAATATCATACATGTTGTATATTTTTAAAGTAATAGTAACTTATCACATTTGTAATATAGACCAATGGAAAATAGTTTTAGACAGAAAATATTGTGTCTTTTGACTTACATGTAATATGTATTTATATTTAGATATGTTTATAATTGAACAAATACTGTTCAAACTCAAATTCATTTATTGTCAACCTTTAGCATTAATGACACCAATCTCTAGAAGAATCTTCAAAGTGCTGGCACTGTACCAATGGAGAATCAAGTTTTAAATAATACCATCATATCCTTCTTTCATTCCACTTTGTGCTGTGGAAGTTTATGAGAATATCTCTGTCCAGGCTTGCTAATCAATGTGGCTAACTGACTTTATAACAAATACTTACTTGAAGCCATCATTTGCCCTGACTATGTTGTAGTTCCACTAATGACTTGGTGGATATATTTGTCAGGACCTCCTGCTAAGATTAATGTGGTCTTTCTTTCCTGGACAAGTTAAAAAGAGAAAAAAGAAATATAAAGGAGAAAACAAAAAAGCAGAAAAATAGGAGGAAATAGCAATCAATATTTGTATTTTGGGGAGTTTCAACTATCCTTTTTAGAATTGATATTAACACTTTACTATTTACATTGTGTCTTTTGATAAATTTTGCTGATCTATTACTTTCATGGTATTACAATTCATTTTCTTCATAGAAAATATATATATGGAAAATTAAAATTTATTTGGGGTTACTGTCTCTGTGTTTGACAAATCATTATATTAAAATACATAAAATGATAAAAATAAAATGCCACCTAAATTAATGGTATCTAAAGTATGAATCAAAATTATATTATTTTAAAAAAGAAAAATTCAAGTAGAGAAAAAGTTTAGATTCAAGAGAAATCACAAGTCAGAAATGCAAAATGTAGTTAGCTATTGATATAATGATATAAAAATAATATTATAAATTATTTTCCAGAAACAAAGTAAGGTGTCATTATTTCTATTTTTCAGGTAACAATTTAATATCTTAAACCACACTCTCTGTTATCCATTAATGTTTAATTTTTCAATAACTATAATCTATACTATTGAAGATTATAGATATGGAAAGATATATATATGGAAATTTTAAACAAAATTATTTTTGAATAAAGGATATTTAAAAAATTAAATATTTATATTAATTTTTCTACTTTTTATCTTCCTGGATTATTTTTATTTGGAAATTAAATATAAATGAATAACAAAAATAGCAAAAATTATATTTTAATGCATTTGTTTTTAAAATTTTAATTTTGCTAATACTTAAGTAACTTTAATAGTAAATTTATTGGACCTAGAACACATATGCCAAGTTATTATAGGTGCTTTCATTTTACTTTCTCACTAAACATACTGAAATTAATATTTACCACAAGATAAAGAAGTAAAAGAGTTATTTTGGGGTGAAGCTCTTATCTATTTTGCTCAGTAAGGTATATAATATTGTCCTATTCGGCTTGGGCCCATGTAACAGAATACCACAGACTGGGAAGCTTAACCAACAGAACATTTATTTCTCACAGTTCTGGAAGACAGAAAGTCCAAGATCAAGGCACCGGCTGATTTGGTTGCTGGTCAGGACTTTCTATGTGGCTTGCGGATAGCTACCTTTTCTCTGTGTCCTCACTTGGCAGGGAGGGAGAAAGAAAAAGAGAAAAAGAGAGAGGAAGTTCTTTGGTGTTTTTTCCTCTTCTTATAAGGGCACTAAATCTCACTGTCATGACTATATCCCAACCTAATTATCTCCCAAAGGCTACCACTCCAAATACCGTCACATTAGGGGATAGGATTTCAATATATGAATTTTAGGGGTACATAATTCAGTTCATAGCATTTTGCCACTGCCCCTTCCCAATTCACATTCTTCTTACCTGGAAATACATTTATTCTGTCTTAATTGCCCCCACACCAATTATAACTTACTCCAGCATCAACTCTAAAGTCTAAAGTCCAATGTCGTATCTAAATACCATCTAAATCAGATTTGGCTCAGATTCAAAGTATGATTCATTCTGAGGCAAAATTCCTCTCTACTTGTGAACCTGTAAACCTTGTAAACCAGTTATGTATTTCTAAAATTTAATGATGGGAGAGCTTGGATAGACATTCCCCCATTCCAATGAGAAAAATTGTAAAGAAGGAATGGATAATAGGTCTTAAACAAGCACAAAATTTAGCAAGACAAGTGCTGTCATACCTTAACATTTAAGAATATTCCTCTTTGGTTCAATGCTCTACCTTCTGGACCCACTGAGGCATAAATTCTACCTCTATGGCTTTTCTGGGAAGGGGGTCCACCCCAATGCTCTGAATGGCCTTTCTCCCAAAGTTCATCAAAGAAGTCCCACCCTGAAGGCTTTGGTTGGAAGACACCTGGTCTTATTGAAACCTAAGGAGTGGCCCTGATGAACTCTGAATTGCCTTCTGACCCCTTATGCCTGTTTCTTTTTTTTTATCAACTTTATTGAAGTATAATTTAAATGCCATGCAATTAATCCATTTTAAGTGTACAATTAAATGATTATTAGTAAATTTACCAAGTTGTACAGCTATTCACACAAATCAGTTTTAGAACATTTCCTTCGCCCTGTTGAGGCCCCTAATTCCCATTCCCAACTACATTTCAAGCATGCCCCTCCCCTCCAAAATGCTCACTGCATCCCTCAGATGTGGGTCTACCCCACCAATCACCAAGTCCCTGGTGGACACCACCACCATTTGAGCACCGTAGTGTTAATCAGTCAGTACCAGTTTGACGGCCTTATGCTCATTTCTTAAATAATAATGCTCATTTACAGCTGAATCCCTCTATGGTCCACTCCTGGAGGATCTAAGGAGACTAACAGACCTTCTTTTATTCCATCTCATCCTTTTTCTGTTCCCTTTAATTCAAACCGGCAGTATCTTTGCTGGTATAATCTCATTTCTGTTCCTGGCTTTGGTTGAAATGACTGATTAAGTCCTTAATATGCACACATTATTCTTTTATGAAATGGTAGCTAAATCACCTCCTTAGTGTTCTCTTAAGAATAAGCATTTTTGGTTTTTGCAATATAGATAGGCTGAGAATTTTTCAAGTCTTCAAATTCTGGTTCATTTTTGCTTAATAATTCTTAATTTAATTTATATTTTTCCTTTTGTATTTTACTGTGAATATTCAGGAGGAACCAAGCTGCTCTTCCAACACTTTGCTTAGAAATCTCTTAAGTTAAATATGTGATTTAATCACTCAAAAGTTCTGTCTTCCACAGAAGATTATGACACAGTTCAGCTAAATTCTTTGCCACTTTATAAAAGGGATCAGTGTCCCTTTAGTTTCCAAAAACATGTTTCTCATTTCTGTCTGATACTTCACCAGAATCACATTTAACATCTTTATTTATACCATGCACCTCAAAACTCCTCCACTTTGACCCATTACTCAGTTCCAAAGCTGCTGCTATACTGTTGGATATTTGTTACAGCAGCACTCCACTTCTCAGTAAGAAAATCTTTCCCAGCTTAGGCTTCTGTAACAAAATATCATAGACTAGCTATATTAAACAACAGATGTATTTCTTATGGCTACAGAGGCTGGGAAGTCAAAGATCAAGGTGCTGGCCAATATAGTCTAGGTAAAGTCTGTCTTCCTGGCTTGCAGAAGCTGTGTTTTCACTGTATTTTCACATGGTAGAGAAAAAGTGAGAATTGAGTGTCTCTTCCTCTTCTTATAATGGCACTAATATTATCATGAGAACCCTACCCTCATTAACTCATCTAAAATAAATTATCTCTCAAAGGTCTCGTCTTCAAGTACCATCACTTTGGGGGTTAGGGCTTCAACAGAAGAATCTGAGGGGAACAAAATTTAGCGCACAAGTGGAAAATGACAGAAACAGCAGAAAGTGAATGACACTATGCAAAGAATAAAAAGACAAGCCATGGGCTATGAGAAAAAATTTGCAAAACATCTCTAATAATATCTAATAAAAGACTATCATCCACAATATACAAATACTCTTGAAAGTTAATCATAAGAAATCGAACAACCTGATTTAAAAATGGATCAAGACCTTAACAGACTCTCACCAAAAAAAAATACACAATGTCCAATAAGCCTATGAATAGATACTACTCATCATATGTCATCAAGGAAATTCAAACTGAAATAAGGAGATATTATTACATACCTATTAGAATGAACTAATCTAAAACACGGACAATATCAAATGTTGGCAATGATGTGGAACAACAGGAAACACTGGTGGAGATGCAAAATGGTTCAGCCACTTTGAAAGAAAGTTTGGCGGTTTCTTACAAAATTAAACGTACCCATACCATATGATCCATAACTCACGCTCCTTGGTTTTTACCCAAAGGAGTTGAAAATTTTTACATCTACAGAAAAATCTGAAAAAAGTTATAGCAGCTTTTTCCATAATTGCCAAAACTTGGGTTGGAGCACTATGTATGTACTCTATGGACTACTTTGACAGAGTAGATTTTTGAATGTAACAAGATAAGTCAACTTGCGTGGTGATATATTTTGGGAAATCAGCTCACTACAAATTGTGACTGTAGACATTGTACTGTAAATGCTTTGTAGTTTTCCCCCAATTAAAAAAAAAAAAAAACTTGGAACCAACCAAGATGTCCTTCAGTAGATGAATGAATAAATAAACTGGGGTACATCCAGACAATAAAATATCATTCAGAGCTAAAAAAAAATGATCTATCAAGATATAAAAGACATGGATGAACTTTGAATGTATATTACTAAGTGAAAGAAGCCAAAACAAAAAGGCTATATACTGTATGATTCCAGGTATATGACATTCTGGGAAAGTCAAAACTATGTAGACAGTAAAAAATTCAGTGATTGCCAGGGGCTGGATGGGTGGGCATGAATAAATAAGTGGAGCACTGAAGATTTGGGGAAACAGAACATGCTCTGCATGATGCTATAATGTAGTGATGAATACATGCTTTTATGCATTTGTCTAAACCCATAACATGTAGAACACCAAAAGTGAGCCCTAATGAACTTTGGTTTAGAAACTGTCAATGCAGTTTCAACAGTTGTGACAAATGTACCACTCTGGTGGGAATGCTGACAATGGGGTGGCTGTGCATCTGTTGGTGCAGGTGGAAACTCTCTGTACCTTCCTCTCGATTTTACTGTGAACTTAAAACTGCTCATTCTCATCTTTAGGGATAGTTTTTCCAATATCAGCTTGGTAAAGTAGTTTAGAGTATAAGCTCAGCAACCATGATTTACACCACTTCTGTGTCACTTACTGTATAGTTATCCATTACCATGCAAAAATTCACTAGAATATTTAGCAGCTTAAAACAGAAAAATATATATTACCTCACATTTTTTTCCTGTGGATCAGAAATCTGGGGACAGCTGAAGTGAGTGGTTCTGGCTCAAGATATAAGACTGCAATCAAGGTATAGATGGGCTGTAGTTATTTTAAGGGTTTTGGGGGGAGATGGGTGGGAAATAGTGGATCTTGCTTCCAAGCCCCCTCACCTGGCCCAGTCAACAGGGCTGCCTCATGGTATGGCAGCTGAGTTCCCCAGGAGCAAGTGATCCAGAGAGAGAAAGCATTCCAGATGGAAACTACAGTGTTTTTATAATCTAATCTCATGAGTGGCATTCAATCATTTCTGCCATGGTTTTTGTTGCTGTAGGTGTTGTTAGAAAAAAGGTGGTAAATCTAATCCAAAGTGAAGAGGAGAGTTTATACAAGGGTATGTTTATCATAAGGGAAGGTTTATTGAGAGTTATTTTAGAGGATTCCCTATCACACTTAGCATGTGTCATGTTTTCTTGCTTGTAGAATTAGACTAACAATACTAGTCTCACAGAAATGAGTTGATCTTTGTAAAACATAATAGCACATGGTAATCTCTCAGTAAACATCAGCCATGAAAA
The DNA here is from genome assembly GCA_963574885.1 of Lepilemur ruficaudatus. NCBI lineage: Eukaryota > Metazoa > Chordata > Mammalia > Primates > Lepilemuridae > Lepilemur > Lepilemur ruficaudatus. The sequence goes on from CAUYRT010080750.1 coordinate 6,431, forward strand.
TGACAATGACATCTATTGTTTGAATGTCTCCCAAATTTAGTCATTACAGCTCTATCTACCTTCAGGCTTCCTCTGCTCCAATAAATCTTACCAGATTGTTCTTATTTAGATACTTCATATATTGAGCATCTCTATATTCTAATGTCCTCTATGATGAGAGATTTTCTCATAAGTCTAAACCTTGCCTTTCACTACCCTTTATAATCTACTGGATTTCCCAGTACAGACTCTTGGTTTTAATTGGGCAAGGATCCATATTTTCCTTGAATTATATTCTTTTTTGCTCATTTTCATAGTTTTTATTTTCTACATTGAGTCTATAATGCCAGACTAATATAGATTTCTCAGCACCATGGACACATGTTGAACAAGCCAATGCCTGTCCTTAAGGAATGCCTGATTTAATGGGGAAACAGAGAGAGGAGGGAAGATTACAACGTGGTATGATAAGTACTCCCATTAGGTTATGGACATTGTTGCTATGGAAAAAACATTAATATTTTATAACCTAGGTTAAAGATGGAAGAAGACATTCTCAAAAAGCTAAATGAAATATAAGATCTGAAGGGGGAGAAAAGATAACAATATAGGAAGGTATAGGAATTAAGGGTTGGGATTGAATAAATGAAAAGTAAGTCCAAGTCGTGTGCAAATACTATATTATTCACTAATTGTTTCATTTGTATAGGCTGCAATTAACTGTGGGTTTATAACTCAGGTATAAAGTAGTAATAATGTCCCTAATTCTCCTCCATATCACCCATCCCTAAGTCCAGATACCAACAGAGGATGTATGGTAAGAGCTTAATAAAATCACTCACTTGATTAAGTTAGCATTACTGAACAGATTCTACTTCAGGCTGTGCATATATTCCATTTTACTTGATGACTTTTAATTAGTAATTAAAACATGATTCATTTATTCATATGAATGCAACAATATAGCTTTCAAGAGATCCAATTGTTGTATAGTTATATTATAATGTTAACTTAAGAAAATATTATAACTGCCAGTAGTTGTTAATTTGAGATTATGCAAGATAGGTTACAAGTCTAAAACCATTTGAAGAGGCAGCTCTATCCATTTTGCGCTTATTCTAATTTGCCATTTTTATGCAATGGCTTTGGAATCAGACTTCCTGAGTCTAATTTAGAGATAAATAGGTTTTATATATGTGTGTATATATATATATTTAAGGTAAATTAACTTCTCAGCCTCAATAACTTTATATCTGAAATTTAAGTAAATTTAATACTTACCTTGTGAGGTTTTGACAATTAGGTAACATAGTGCACTTAGCACTGTACTAGGCCTAAGATAGAGTTGTTTATTATCATTATTATTATTACTGATTACTACATTGAGTGAAATTCCTTGAGCTTATAATGTATGATTTAATAAGTATTCATGATGCTTATAGAATTTTGACTAATGTCCAATCTTCTTATCTATGAAGATAAATATGTTCTTACATTCATTCATTCATTAACAAAATGGAGTGTTCACCGTATGCTGGGATCCTATTGTGTGCTAGTGAGGCAAAGGTGAATAATAAACATTCCTGCCCAGTAGTTGCTTAGGGGATACAAATCAGAGCAGCAGTTTGGATTATCAAATGAAATAAAGTTTGGCAGATGTTAAACTTGAACTATTATGGCGGTACAATTTTTCTATTGAAAAATTGATCAACTACACTTTGGAGAAAAAGCAAGGAAGGCTTCCTGGAACAAAAAAATGTTTGACATGAATCTCACACAATTAATGGGAATTTTCCATGAGAGCATGCAAGGAAATGCATTCCAAGAAGAGGAAGATATATGAGAATTAACTAGGCAACATAATGATTATAAAAATGCCAACATTTTGTATGAATAGATACTGAATTTGAGCATCATTTTATGGGCTAGAAAATATTTGCAGGTTATCTCTTTAATGTTGTAGAAATAAAAGCACTGAGGAATATGGAAACTTTTGGAAAGTGCCTGGTATAATTATTGTGTTAAAAGTATTCTGCTCTGTCACATTCTACCCTTCTCTTTTCCATCCTGTTTCTTTAAGAAGTATCTTTAAGAAAAATTCAGAACAGCTAAAATTTGAATCAAAATTCAAAACAGCCAAAATATAATATTTTGTAAAAAATGAATTAATGGATATATGGGTGAATTTCCATGGCAATAATTTCTCCTCTTCTTTTGTGTGTTTATAACCTGCAATTTGACAAGATGGAGAATGAGTGGTGGCTGGTGAAGGAAAATGATCTTTTACCTCTCCTATTGTATACTAGGCATGGATAGAAATGGGCAAGTTATTCATTAACTACATAACAGAGCTCTGGTGAGAAACATTCACTCCAGATAATAGTGTCATTCATTGGCAGGACAGGAACACAGGGAGATGATCTTCTCTGTTCTCAAAAGCAGCTGAAATCCTTCTCTGCTTCAGTCATCTATAGCAACTGTACTTACTGCTATAGAAGTAAAGTACAAGATAAAATTTACTTATATATATACATATATATAGCAGAATTTAAATGAAAGGAAGGAGTGATGTCAAATTTAAAATGCTAAAAAAAGGTAAAATAAAATTGTCTTTTGGAATAAAGATGAGTATCATTGTAAGAACAAATAAAATAATTTCTACTAGGTTAATTTTTAAAATCAACATTTTATCATACTTGCATAAAAGATATTTTACTGCCAATGTGGGCATAACAGTGATTCATAACTGCCTCCTTTCTCCATACTCGTAAAAAGAAGCAAAGAAGAATCTTTGACGTGTCAGAGATAATTACTCTTATCTCTACATTATAATCAGTGTAGTTCAGAAAAGGAATAACATTAAACACATTTAGAAATAGCATAAATACTTTATGACTTATGAACTATGAAAGTGTAAACAGTCCTTTTTCATTTAGCTGAACATTCAATATGTTCTTGAAATACAAATTAAAGCAATTAATGTTCTTAGAAATTATTTTAAGCTATATGCATAATAGAGATGGCAGGTAGTCATTTATGACTAAATTTTAATCCAAATTTATACACTTAATTATTTAACTCGAAACAACAAAATATCACTAATCAAAGAAACTAAGAGAGTACTGAGTTTGTTATCTTTCTCTTTTTGGAACACAATTATCACATCCTATTTTTGTGCATTTATATAATATATAATTTTATTTTGAACTTAACTTTGTAAAAATGTCACAATCTATTTTTAAAATAATGTACATTTTAAGTTGACTTACACAGGTGGAGCTTTAGAATACACCTTCAGTTACTGAATCAATGTTAAAAACAATAATTAACACAGTCAGATATAAGATGTGTTTTAGATAATTGCACTTTAGAAATATCAATTTTAGTAATTATGAACAAGCATATAAATTCAGGACTTCCATGACATTTATTAAAATTTCACAATTCACTGTGTTCAACGCTCTGTTTTGCAAAGGTAAAAATAAATATCCATACATGGAAATATATGATTTGTTTTTCTGAACTTAGTTGTTTAGTATCCACATTATGAGATGAAAGTATTTAGCAATACGAGTGAGACTAAAAAAAAGGAAATACAAGAAAGCTACTATCCGAATTGCAAACAGTCTGGAGATGTCTCATATACAGCAATGACTGAGCACTGTATTTCCCCACCACTTGCTTTCAGTGTTCCTCCAGATAACACCTGAGCCAGCCTTATGCACTGAAGCTACCTGGAGGGCAATCCTTGAACTCTGATCCAGATTTTCGTATTATCGGCTACTGCTCATATCTCCTTAAGGCAGTCCCCTTTCCCCAGCTAAATACAGATATTTAACTCTAGGTTTTATCCTCTTCACTCTAACTCTTAGTAAAATCACAGGAAATTTATCTTCCCCCTTGTCCATTTTCATTCATTTGTGTATTTCAACCCTGATTGTAACTAACTAGCTGAGTAGAGTTAGAAACAGAACGTGTAAAGATACATGAAAAGAATGTGGTTCGAATTTAAGAAATAGAAATTAAAAATAAGAGCTTTAAGGCTGATATAGGACCCTGAACATTTAAGTCAACTGGAAATTCTAAATAGAAATCCTGGAAACATTCAAACTCTCTCATAATCTCCTCCTTTCTATTTAACTGAAGATATTCTTCAGATTCAAAGCATAATTAAAATTGTGCTTAAAATAATCATATTTATTTTATTTATAATCATATTTATTTCACATTTTCATGCTATTGTAAATGGTATGTTACTTCAATTTCTGATTTTTCATTGAAAGCATACAGAAATACAATTGATTTTTGTATATTGCCTCTCATATCCTGCAAATTTGCTAAGTTTCCTTACTAGTTCTATTAATAATTGCCTTTGAAGATACCATAAGATTTTTTACATAAGACCTCCATGTCCTCTGTCAGTAGAGTTTTGCTTCTTACTTTCCAATATGGATGATTTTTATTTCTTTTGCTTGTCGATTGTACTGTATAAAGCCTCCAGAATAACGTCTAATAGAATAGCTGAGAGCAACACCCTTTTTTTCTTCCAATTTTATGTGAAAAACAAAGTAGGATGGTTACTCTAGGTTGGTTGTAGGGGGTATTTATGTGGTTAAGGAAGTCCCTTTCTATTCCTAGTTTGCTGAAAGTTCCTATCAGGAATGAGTGTTAGAGTTTATCTAATGCTATTTCTGTATATGTTACATCTATAGAAATTATCATATGGTTTTACTTTTTCAATTTGTTAATACAATGAGAAATATTGATTGATTTTCAAATGTTAAATTATACTTACTTTCTTGTTAAGAATTTTTGTATCCATATATTTGGGTATATCAGTCTATAGTTTTCCTTTTTTTGATATCTTTGTCTGGTTTTGATATTGGGATAAGGCTGGTCACATAGAATTACTTGGGAAGTCTTCTTTGCTGTTAATTTTTTGGAAGAGTTTATGTAAAATTGTTTCTTATGTAAGTGTTTGGAAAGATTCACTAATAAAATCATTATTTTTCTACCGTTTTCTTTTGGGAAGAAGTCCTATGAATTATGAGAATTTCCAATCTGACTGATAGAAATAGGCACTATTCCCAACCCTGTGTGAAATATAAATACCATTACTTTTAATTATTTTGGGTGAGTCTTTCCTCTACTGTGAGCAGCTTTCTCACAAACATGTGCTGATCAGTGCTCAACTACATATGTAAAAGGCAATTTGTGTAGGTTTCCAGAGTTCATCTGTGAACAATTCTCTCCTCTCTAATATTTTGCTTTGCAAACTCTAGCTGCCTTATTTTTTCTGGTTGCCAAGCCCTATCTCCTGAAGTTAGGTAGATTACTGGGCTCTGGTTGGGTTCCACCTCCCTGAACTAAAATCCGTAATCTTACTTGACGCAGAAAGCTGGAGCAATCATGGGCTCACTTTATTCCCCCTTCCTTATCCCCGCCACCATCTCTCTCGGGGATCATTGTTTTTAAGTATATCATGTCCAACATAGTGAGGGCCATTGTTTCATCTTTTTATCTATATTTTTAATTATTTATGTAAAAGTATAAATCGGGTCTCTATTTTTCTATCTGCCCCAGAAGAAGGTAGGTCCATGCCCAAATTTTAAATAGCTGATGAATATCTTCATTCCCTATTAGAAATGTGACAGTGTCTAATACAAACTCATAATTTCCACACCACCAGCTTCTTGTCATTAAAAAAAATTTACTCATGGCCTTTTCATTCTACCTGTAACCTTGGTTTCTTTGTTTCCACCAACTTCCTGTATCAGTCAATCAGTTACTCTGTTATGGAAAACTTAATTTTTCATAAGCATTTGGTTCATCTTCTTATTTTCATTTTCACTGTCACCGTCTAAAATAAATATTTATACTCCTCCAAAATTTATATGTTAAAATATAATTCCCAATGTGATGTTATTAAGGGATATGGCCTTTGAGAGGTGATTACTCCAGGAGGTTGGAGTCCTCATGAATCAGGATTAGTGCCTGTAAAAGAGAACCCAAAGTTCCTTTGCCCTGCCACCATGTGAATTTACTGTAAAGCAAGAGATTGGCCCCTAGTGAAACAGGAAACAGACCCTCATCAGACACCAAATCTATTGGTACCTTATTCTTGGACTTCACAGTCTCCAGAACTGTGAGGAATAAATTTCAGCTGTTTATCTGCCACCAGTCTATAGTGTTGTTTTGCTTTGTTTTATTTCTGTTATAACAGCATGAACAAACTAAGAAGACATACACACCCAAAACAAGCTTCTGTCCCAGATTATTCTCCCCTTTAATCTTTTTGGTTTTCAGTGATAACTATAACTTTTAAAACCATATATTTTAAATCAGTTTTGTGGCTTTCTTTTGACTGATTTTCCCTCTATAAACTGCATAGAGTAGGGATCATTTTAATCCTTCTCTTCCCGTCATTGTGTCTGGCACATAGCACATGGCCACGCAGGAATATTTGACTGAGTAAGAGAATGAATGAACTGTTCTCCCCGACTCCATTTTTTGCTTCCATTCTGATCTCCTGCTTGCAGATGAATCTAAAAACAAACAACAAACAAAGAAACAAACAAAAAATAAAACCACGCACACTCGCACACACACACACACACACACACACACAAGTATGATGTCTTTAAAAATCTGGCACTTAAGGCTGCTATTACAAGTCATAGCTTTACTAGTTTATTATTTCTCCTTTATACTCTGACAAACTATGTATTCTCACTTCATGCTTTTGATAATGTAATTCTGTATTTTTTTAAAAAATAATCATTTTTGCCAGGCACAGTGGTGCCACACCTGTAGTCCCAGATAATTGGAAGACTGAGGAAGGAGGATTGCTTGAGCCCAGGGGTTCAAGGCCAGCCTGAGCAACATAGCAAGACCGTATCTCTAAAATTTTTTAAAAATCATTTTTGACCCTTATCTCTGCCTGCTCTTTCTTCCAAGTGCAAGTAAACCCCATTGCTCCATGAAGCTATCTGTTCATTAGCTCCATGTAGAAGTCACTGTCTTAACTTCTAACCCACCAAATACCTGTTCCCACATAATTTCATTATATAGTCACTTATGAAATTGCTTAACCTGTATCCTAAATTATAAGTATTTTATAAAGTGAGAATGGGACTGTCTTAACCTCTTTGGAGTCTACGTCTAGAACTCAACAATTTTTTTTCAGTAGAATAATCACTGTTTCATGTGCAATTGTAAAGATAGGGTATAATGTGTACTGCAGAAAATATCTATAATCTTTTATACTTATAATTTACCTAAAAATGTGTCAGTAAACAGTGTGTATGTTTTGCAGTTTAAGCTATAATCTAGGTACAGCAGACATTGTCATTAAGAAGGCACATTGTAAGGGAGGTCAGCTGTTGTACTAATCAGAAAGCCCAGTCTCAACGCCTTGCTAATTAGTATTCTGGATGTCTTTTTTTTTTTTTTTCTTTTTGTGTAAGACAGTAGTTGACTGTTTACTAACATTATGAATTAAAAAATAAACTCTAATTGGTAAAATTCAGTGTATTAAAGTTATGTGGGTTTGCACCAAATATTTTAGAGTTATGCCCCAATCTCCACGAACTGATTATATAAATCTAGCAAATGTCATGTATACCATCAGGCTTTTAGGAATGGTACCCATGTCTTTGTCCTGTGTTCAGTCACGGAATTAGATGTCAGTTTGTCCCATGCTGATGATAAGAGTAACAGGATTCTGCCTCTGAAATGCTTTTGTGTTTAATGTCAGAGAACCATAGGGGTCTGAAACCTGAAAATAACATATTTCGCCAAGCACATTTTACACCTCAGGGAATACTTTTTCTCTCTTTGCTGAAGACAAAATAGCTTTAGAAAAAAAATTATGAAAACATTTTTATATTTATAGATAGTTAAAAATATTTTTCTAATCATATAATTAAAAGAAACTGATTTATAAAATTATCTACATGTTTTATTAAGCTAGCTTTGCCTGAAAATCATAAAACTCATGATAAAAAAGCACAAACATTTTCTTTAAATATGTTAAGTACTATTAATGAAGAAATAGTCTTTCAGAGATAAAAACTATATATTCAAATGCTAAAAAAACTAAGTAAGCTTAATTTTATAAGATAATCTATTAAAAATGTGTGGGGTTTTTGCTCATCCAAAATTAAATATTACCTATATTTTCACTTTTAGGAGATTTTAGGAAAACATTTACTGATGTCTAACTTTATACTGGTCACTTTAGCAATGTGGCCAAACTTTCTTCCTTTTACCATGTGGAAATTCTCCCTTTCTTACAGGGCTCTGCATCTTGCTGATGTCCAAACCACTGTGCATAATCTTCCAAACCTTTGACCCTCATTGTTAAATTACTTTGTTTAATTATTTGTCTTTCATTTATTTCCTGAAATCACAAATGATCTTTAACTCCACTACTAAATCCACTTATATTTAACCATTTCAGCCTACAGTGATTTTGTTACCTGACCTATTGTAGCTTATTTTTTCAATAGCTATATTGTCAATATTTTAATATATGTCTTATCATCACTATTTAATTGCAAGCCCTTTAGCACCTTTGTTATTCACACAGTGCCTGGCAGCATATCTTAAGCCTAAAAGCACTTGGTACGTATCTTGAAGTTTCTGTATCTAAAAAGAGCAATTTAAGAGTTAGTATGCCAATAGCTAGTATATCAGGTTACTGTCTACAGATGCTTCATTTTAATCAAAGATTATCTCTACCTTAGATTTTAATCTGCATTTTCATAATAATTACTCCTTTTAACATTTCAGTTTTACAAAACTATCAAAAAGCAATTTCAGAAGTTATAGTACCTTTTATTTAGAACTCATTTCTTAACAGGAAATCATATCCAGAGCAAGATAACAATAGGGTAATAACTGAAAGCTTTGTCATTTCTCAAAAAAAAAATGATATATTGTACACAAATGGAAAATTCAGAAAGGAGTCACATTTCATAGCATATGAAATTTAAAATAGGTTATTTCTAAATATAATAGAAAATAAACAGAGAAACAAATGCTTCTCATACTTTTTCAACATATCCCTAAACTGTTAGTTAATTCAATACATTATTAAATATTGACTGCATTCCAGACACTGTTCTTGGTGCCTGGGATACAACATCAGCTGGAACTCCTTCCTTAGATTTATATTCTAGGTCAAAGTCAAGCATCAGACAACTGTATACTGAATATAATAGCAAAAAGTGATAATGACTTTCACCAAACTTAAAGGCAGGTCAAGCACGAGGTGGTAGAGAGTGGCAACAGCAGGTGTGAGAGGCTACTTCAGAGAAGAGGGCGGAGACAGCTTATCTGAGAAATTAATGTTTGACTATGTGCATAAATGAAAGGAGAGACATATACGGATCAGAGGGAAGAGCCTTCCACGCAAGGAAAGAGCAAGAGCAAAGCTCTGGGGAGCGACTGAGTTTGGTGATTTCCCATATGAAGAAAGCCAAGAAGGCAGATGTGGCTAGAGTTGATACCATGTACATCCTTCTAACTTAGAAAGGAGTGGGCATTATTTTTAAAATAGGACAAGAAGACAATGGATAATTTTGAGCAAGGGAATGACAAATATCTTGTTTTGAGGCCTCTACACTCTTTTGTTGTTTTCTCATCTTAGGAATCTCCATGTTCTCCTCAGTGCAGGAATAGTCAGAGGGTGAGTCAGATTGCTTTGAACACAGTGGACTCAGCTCACATCTTACGATTGAGTCATACATTTTGA
>CAUYRT010080751.1:0-51176 GCA_963574885.1 Lepilemur ruficaudatus
ATATATTACCACTCAAGTTGACTTATCTTGTTACATTCAAAAATCTACTTTGTCAAAGTAGTCCATAGAGTACATACATAGTGCTCCAACTGTATCTACGTACAACCAACACTCCATTTTAAGTGTACAATTAAATGATTCGAAGTGAATTTACCGAGGTGTACAGTTAATCACATGAATCAGTTTTTGAGGAGCAAATACCTGAATACAAAAGTGTTAGGTCCAGAGCCGAGAAGGAGACACACGAAACCTCGAGTGTAGCAAAATGCTGTTTATTTGAGCATCTGGGTGCAGGTGGGTGGAGGCCGAAAAGAGCATCCATGCCAGGAAAGGGAGAGTGGTGGGTTTTACAGGAGGTTTGGATGGAAGTTTTGGGGAGGGTCAATTTTTTCTGTGTTGCTACAACTGTCGGTGGTCAGAGCTAGATTTACAACCTCTGACTCTCCAGAATCCTGTGGCTATCGTGTCACAGGCCTTATGGTCACTATCTAAGTTTCCCATTAACTGCATTCTGTCCTATACATACTTTCCAGGTTCCCACCTGAGCAGGTGTAACAGATACTTAGATGGTGGCTTTGATTTCTTTAACTAAAAAAGGGGATGTTTCTCACCTAACTAGCTAATTTGTTGCATCATTGAGAAGAAATGACCAAATTCCAACTTTTAGCATAAGTTGGTCAGTTTTCAGAGATGACAGAGCTAAACAACTAAGCCTGTATCATTGCATAATGTCCCTAGAGACCATCATTAAATTGTGGTCACAATTGGGTTGTAAAAACACAAATTTTAATACAATTCTAAAATATGAGAGGTAGCTCCTTAAACTTCAATTGCATGGTACAACACTTTTATTTAGATTCCTCCTATATCAATAAAGAATGCATTTGGCTACAAATACCCAACCAACAGGCTGCAAATGAGTTATAGGTGTGCTGTGACTGTAACATCCCTGTCAGCTCTTAGATCACCTGAGTAAAGTCTGGAGTGGCCGTGGTCCCAAGGCCAGTTACCTCCAGCATGAGCAGCTTTATCGAGAGCTCCTCAAAGAGCTGCTCAAATAGAGTAAAGATTCATCATGGGCTCTGTGATCCCCAGGGGCAGCAAAAACCAAGAGGGACATCCAGCCATTTACTATTCCACCATGACTTGCTACACACAGCCAAGTATGCCATATTGTCTGAACACCTACTTCAATGGCCAGTGTCAGAGCACACTACTGCCCACTGCAGGCCGAGGCCCAAGGAGCTACTGGCTGAGTTCATGTTCCAGGTGCCATGGAGCATGGCATGCAGCCCAAGGCACAGCTGCAGAGGGCTGGCTGCTATGCTGAAAGGGAGGCCGGCAGGTACACCTTCAGGCAGTGGCCTCTAATCTCCACATTTGGTGAATACTTCTCTTTGATGCTGCTAATGTGCCCTTTTAGTAGTGTACAGGTGAGTAGCAGGGGGACGCCTCTAAATACCTATGCATTTCTACAGATTGTACCTTTATTATTCTAAATACTTGATATGAAAAATTCTGATTAGATTCTGTGTCTGTTTACGTTATCACAAGATATTTTAACATTACCCCTGTCACTGAAAAAAACATTAAAAGCTTTTAGATTCTTAGATAATAAATTTCGACTCTTTTAAATGGTAAAAATACATTTTAAAAGTATTTTTTGCTATTTATGTAATTTCTCATCAGCAACTATTACCAAGAATTTGAAGAGATCATAATTTTAAAGTCTTACTAAAATTTCTCAAATGATTTCATCTAGATCTTAATGCAAATTAAATATTTAAATGTTATACAAAGTAAATATTGATTTACTCCCATACTACTCTGTATTTTATTACTATCATCAAAAATTCCCTGCAGATTACCCCAGCGTGCATTTCAAACATTACCGTTCCCTATGTGTATTGTGATTAGATAAAGAATGCAAAACACTGACTTAAATAGTCTGTTTTTTTCCACGTATCAAGAAACCCCCAGACTGTTTCTATATCATCTACTCTGTAAGTTTCCTGAAAGTAGGTCATAAGCCTAGTTCATCATTATAGTCTCAATTCCTTGTCTAGTGACCAGTTCAACATGTGCTAAATAAGTGAATAAATGATAAGTATGGGAAAAGATAGTCACTTTCTTTCAAAATAAAACTTTTAAGATTTTAGCCATTTCTTTATGGATAGGAGGAACTCCCAGAATTCCTTGGGGAAATTCCTTTTTTCTTCAAAGAAACACTTTGAACTTTGAACAAGAATCCACACTACTTAACAAGGAAGAAGGAATTCTTGATCTGCATCAAAGAGCAGCAGTAATGGGCAATGTCAGCTCTGACTCTCCGCAATCCCTCTGACCTCTTCCTACTGTCTAACTTCTCCCAAGTTCTACTCTCTCCTTCTAATTCTTAAAAGCAACTATGTGGAACATTTAAAATTCTTCTCTTTAAAATTGAAAAAAAACAATTAGCGTTTTTTTATTTTAATATGTGAATTGTTAAAATATTTTTCCTGTAAGTCAGCAACTGCCTACAAAGAAAGGTTTCCTGCTATTGTTGCAATGTTTCTACCCCTCCTCAATGAGATGGCCCACTTGGCCTACTCCTTTGCTGAATTTTCACTCCAAGTCAAAACATGTTCATATATTTACAAATCATCAGTGGCAAAATAAAAGGAGACAAAAGAGCAGAAAGTATGTACAAAGTTGTTGATACAATAGTCATAGCAAAACATCTAGTTAATTAGGTAACACTAGATAAATTCAGTTTCAGAGGCTCGCTTAAATTTCCAGGCTTTCTGGTATGCCCGGCCTCTTCATCACAGTCAGAATTAGAAATGAAAACATCCTTAAATATTTTTCCTTCTAAGAGTAGCGTCTACCCAGAAGTAAGCTACATTTCAGGAAAATTTGATTTTGACCTCCAATAAGGGTTCCTGCAGAAATCAAAGAAAACAACACACAAACACACAAGGAACAGCAGATATTTTGGCTGTGTGGCCAAAGTAGTTTATACCGTTTCTCCCAGCTACATGCACTATACTTAACCAGCTGGAATATTTTTCATTTATTACATGATTAATCTATAGCCCACTAAGGCCCACTGTGTGTCCTAGCAGTAGAAGCTAAAATGGTATGCCACCTTAGAAAAACCTAGATGGGCTTAGCAAAGCCAGATTCACCAAACTCCTAATCACTAATTACACATTCTTTTGGTACCTGTGTGATTAATCTGTTTTTAATTGTGCTCCATTGTTTTTCATGTATTTAGCAAACAAGTGAGCGTTGGTACAAACATCATGATTGTTTACAGCGCAAATATTATGCAGCTTGTAGGAGTTTTAGAAAACTCAGTGGCAATCCTTAAAGCCAAAAGTGTTTAAAGTTCAGACATATTCTTTTGTTTGCACTTTAGTTCTTGAGGTTTTTGTTTTCTTAATATCACAAACTCAGCTGTTTAGCTCACATGACATGGAAGCTGAATGTACATATCACAGAAGTTCTTACTAAACAGAGATTCTTTCTGGTTCTAATTTATTTCCCCACTAAACAAAAGGCAATTTAACTGTTGCCTAGAAAAGATCACTTCACCGAGAGGATTTCTTTATTATTTTATTGGCAGACAATTTTCATTTACAATTTTCACTTACAAGTCTATTTCTATTTTCTTCCACATAAAAAGGTAGATCATAAGAAAAACAAACAAAAACTACCTTAACTTGCTATTGAGATATTACCAGTGCAGAATTTCTAAAAATTAATAATTCTGAGCAGCTCGATGCTGTTGGTCCCTCCAATTCTATGATTATCTAAATCTGATGCCCTTAAGAAAAAAGTAGCAAGTAATTAGGACTAACATTTTTTTTGTCCAAAATCTTAGGACCCCCAGAAAAAGAAAAAACTGGCAATACATACAGAATGTGCTTACCCTTTGCCTCTTATCCTCAAATAGATGGGAAACACGGCCAAAATCAAGAAAGGTAAGAACCACTTGCATTATAAGCCTAGTAATTAAGTATTGAGAGTAAAGTCTTAAGACTTAAAAATATGGAAAAATATATTGCTCATTTAAATTTCTGTTTTCAGAATAATGTGCAGTTACCTGATGACTCTAGCTCTGGGAATAATTTATTAGTTTTCAAAATTCCCAAAATTTCCCTTCATTTTGCTTAATTTCACTGACTATATATTTGCATAACCCATAACATAATACACCAGAACTAGAGATTTTTAGAGCCAGAAGACTTCGAGAGCTGGCTGTTGAGCATATGTCATACAGCAAAGCAGTGTCTCTAATACTCTAATGCTAAGTGTCTTAAGGGACTTGCCCAAGGTCACACAGCTGGTTAGCGACCAAAGCAGGACTATACCCAGCTTCCAGAGTCCTGGTTTGGTGGCAGGTGTTTCTCATTTCCTGCCACTATGGGAGGGTTGGGGAAGAAGGGTGTCAATTGTCTTCCTTCTACTGCCGAGGACAAGACGTTGCATCACTTAATCAGAATGCAGTCTTTCCTTTAGCAAAATCTCAAAGTGACATCTAGTGGAAGATCCGGTCTCTATGGAGAAATTTAATTAAACTGCAGTCCTTTTATACCAGCACAAATATTGTGAGAGAAAACAACTCAACTCCTCTGACATTTTTGCAAATACGTTTAGTGGAATCCATTCTGTTTACTTTTACTGACATTTGTTTTTCAGTCAATTATTCCACATGGTTATTTTTTCCTTTCATAATTTATTGCTAGCAACTTAGCCATAAAAATAAATACAAGTAATTCCTTTCTTTGGTACCAGCACCTGAGCTTAGGTTAATAATAGCTGAAGAAAATAAACACTCATTTCACCCCTCCCCTTTCTTTTTCCTGATAGTTCTAGTTTGCTTTTTTTTCCCTACCCCTCTAGATTGCTTTTAAATCAGATGAGTGACAATGTCTGATTTAAGAAGTAAGAAGAAGTCAACGTCAAATGCATCAGGGTCTTCTCCTCACATAGCCCTAAATCTTAGAAAATAACTAACTTTACTGGATCAGTCATCTGACAGATAACTAAATACAAGTTTTGGGGGGGAGGTTGGGTTTTGGGGTTTTTTTTAACTCATCTGTCTCCAATTTTTGCACATTTTATTTTGGAACTTTCTATGACGTCTTGAAAAGTTCGGAAAGCTTTCGTTACAAAAAGTTTGACTCCTTTTTTATTCCATGGAGTCTCATCGAGTGGACACAGAAAAATGGATTTTTAAGAGGTTAAGAGGGTGAAAAATACGAGGTGTAGAGCAGCATTTCTGAAACTCTCACATTTACACAACTCACATGGAGACCCTGGTAAGCTGCAGGTCCCAAGTCAGTAGATGGAGGGTGGGGCCTGAGGTTCGACGTTCCTAACAAAGTCCAGGTGATGCCTGTGCCACTAGCCCACCATAGACTGCCCTGGAACATAAAGGGTGTAAAGGGAAGGGCGTACACATTGGAGCTGAGGACGCTGGACTGACACTGAACTTCATGGTTACTGGCAGTGAGAAGCTGAGGCCACCCACTTCTCCCCCAGAGCCCTCCATTCTCCCCCTCAATGCTCACAGCCTCACTGCCACCACCTGCCTCGGATCCGCTGGGACTCATCTCATCACCCCTTTGTCCCTTTCCAGGGCAGGCTCCCAGGCTGACTCTCAACTCCTGCAATCCCTATTAGACTCTGTCCCCTTTCCCACCCCTCCCCAAGTTCTGAAATCCTTCCCCTCTACCCTCTGAAACTCAGTCCACCCTCAGCAAACCCCCCGTGTCTGTTCTCCATGATCTGAATGCTCCTTCCCTTCCTGCTTTAAGGAAAACCCGCCTTCCCTTGAGGAAACTGCTGCCCCTGCAGCCCTCTGTGGTGGGTTTGTCTCCCCTGGCTCTTACACCACTAGGCCCAGGAGTAGAGCACATGCCCTCCTCACTCTTTGTTCCCGCTTTTAGGATATTTTCCAATCATCCTCCACTCCTAAAACCCTCACATTTTGAATATCTGTCATCAGATTACATCACCCCTGACTCATTGTTGCTGTGACCAAAGCCCCAGGGATCCTCCTGCTTCCTCTACCCAACCGAGCCACTCACCCCCATGGGCATCACCCTAGACCTTGTTGCTATTAGCAACTGCTTCTTCTTAGCATCAGTTACGTGCATCCCACTCTCTGCTGCTACCACCTCTGGTTATTTCATCTCATTCTCTCTGCCTTCTGTACCCCACAGTTCTCCCATCCCAGGTGGCACCACTAAGCCTTTAATCCTACCATCTTTTCACTGTTCTCCAACCCCCCAATGTCCTCATTTCTCTCCTTACCCAACTTAAATTCCATTGTCAATTATTATCGAATCCGTTGCCCCTCTACGGTTTTGTCGTTCTCGCTTGACAAAACCATAATGCCAGCAATTTAAATCCAAATTTCTGCCTGCTCTAAGCCTGCCCCTGTGCAGCTATACGTGGTGGAGACGAATACAAGCCAGGCTGACTGGTCTTGCTTGTGATACTTGACCATAAACTTCAAGTGTGAACTTCATTTACACTGCCTGTGGCATACACTCTTCCACTCATTAGACCACCATTTATACCTTCTTCTCTTAGATCATTTTTTTACTCTCTACTTAATTATTCTCATCTTCATGAAAGTATTTTTATCTTAAAAAAAAAAAAAAACCTTTCCCTTGAGCGTACTTTTCACCAGCTCCCACCTGATTTCTTTGCTCCCCTTTAAGCAAAACTCAAAAGATTTCTCTAATCTCACTAGTATGGATGCTTCCAAACAACCCATTCTCTCTTACACCCCATGGGGGGTTTCACCTCCTCCATGTTTTCAAGGTTCTCTTTTTGAGGTCACCAATGATGTTTACGCTGCTAAATCTCAGTCTCGCTCTCCCTCCTTCTAAGTACAGTTTTTTCGCTTCCGGGAGAACACTCACACCTGCCTTACCGCCTCACTCACTGGTTGCTTCATCTGTCCCCCTTCTTGGTTCTTCATCTGCTCCTTGAACTTCCTAATGTGAGAGTGTTCCAGGGCTCAGGCCACAGTTCTCTCCTCTGCCAATCAACTATTTAACCGTCATGATCTTACTATCACTTACATTATCATGTAAATATCAGCTAGGTGCCGACAGCCCCGTGTTTATACCTCCTGCACAGATACCTATTCCAAACTCCACATTTAAGTATCCAACCAGGTTATTTCTCCCAGCTACTGGCCCCTTTCCTATGCCTCAAACCAAGAATGGTCCAAGAATCTTGGAAACCCTTATACTACCTCTTTCCTATGCCTGAATGTTCTATCCTCCACACAACAAAAATATTCACACAATTAACTCCCTCCTCTTCTTCCAATCTTGCCTTAAATATCACCTTCCCAATCAGGCCTGGTTTTTCCAGCTATGTGACACTGCAGATGCCCCCGTATCTCAGGTTCTCAAAACTGCCTTACTCTGCTGTGCTTTTCCCTTTTCCATAATGCTTACTATGCTCTAACAAACTATTGCCATTTATCTAGTAATATTATTATTGCCATCCAACATACTATATATTATGTTCATTACGTATCCCCACCCACTAAAAATAAACTTCATGAGAGTTCACATTTCTGTCCATTATGTTCACTGTTGTATCCCAAACACCAAAGAAGCTCCTGGTCATAGTAAGTAATCAATAAATATTTTTTGAGCGAATATTTTTTCCCGTCTTTCAAATAAGGACAAAAAATATCTACTTCTTGGGGTTGTTATAACAATGCACATGGCAAGTGCCAAATAAATATCTTTCCTACTTCAAATCAATTTTTGATCACCCCTCCCAAAGTAAGATATGGTCTTTGGACATTTCTTTATATAAGACTTAACAAAAACAATCGCTGGTTCTCTCAAGCAGTAAAATTACTGTCTATCATCAATTCACATGAAAGTTATGTTCCTAGTTTAGTGCCCTCTTTCCCAAATTTAAAAATGATAGGGTTTCTTTTTCAAGGGGTAATCTCCCGTGTACATGAGCAGGGAAGGTAAGGGAGCGGCGGAGAAGCCTGGGGAGGGAAGATGTATAGTAAAGGAGGAGGAACTCACTTGACAAGCAGCCAGATAACTGAGTCAGCTTGAGGTCAAAAGGGTCTAAGCATGGTACTTGCATGTAGTAGGCACTCAATAAATATCGGTTGAAGAAATGCACGTGGCAGCTAGCCCTAGTAACCCTGCGATCCCTGCTTCCTGGTATTCACGCACTTGCATACCGCCCTCCCTCCCTGGGCCTGCATGTTTAACCAATAGGTTAAATAGGATATTTCATATTGCCGCCTCTGCCATGCATTCTTGGATTACTCCTCTGTGAAAAGGCAGCTGCCCTGCCATGGAGACACTCAAGCGGCCCTATGGAAAAATCCATGTGGCAAGAAACCGAGACTGCCTGATACCCACCAGCATCCCCTCGTCAGCCAACTGAGTGAGGATTTTGGAAGTAGATCCTCCAGCCCCAGGAGAGCCTTCAGATGTCCATCACCTTGGCCGACACCTGAATGCAACTTCAGGAAAGACCCTGATTGGAGCTAGCCAGCTAACCAGCTTCTAAATTCCTGGCCCATAGAAACTGGGAGTTAAAAATGTTTATTTTTTTTTAAGAGTGATTTGTTATGCAGCAATAAACCTAATACAATAAATAAGGGAATGAAAGAAAAGATCACAAGATCAACCTCATATCCACCAGCTTATTAAAGAGGGATTTACCTAACAGTCAATTAAAGTATTCAAGTATCAAAGGGAAAGTCTAGTGGTACTTTTTCCTCTGGACAAATGGGGCTTATAAGGGACCACAATAAGGAGCCCTTAAATCAAACTGTAGAGTGTGGGTAAAACCTTCCACCCTTCTGAACCCAGTGGAAAAGAGAGAAAATTTCCTAGCCAAGGAGAAGACAGGAAAATTAAGGATGCTCATTTTCCAGGCAGAGTTCAGCATCTGTTGTCGGTTTAGTAGAGTAGGAGGGGAGGTTCTTATCACCTGTAGGGCCTCAAGAAAGCTGAGCCATGTCTTTATTCTCCTGAAGATGTACAGTATTTTTGCCATTTGATCCCCACAGGCTACCATGGCAACAGACTAAGCAGATGTGTGTCATGTGTCCTAGGCTGTCCCAGAGAGAAGACCACTACTACCTCCTTCTTATGAGACCAGCCGACTTATACAAATTCTTATCAGCAGTGTCCATGAAAACCAGAATCATGCAGCTTCATCACACTGAATGTGAGTTGGTGTTTAAGGGTGATGAGTGATGCCCACTCATCACTGATGGACTGGCCTCCCAGGTTAAAAATGACCCACCAGGCCATTTAAATTGCAAATTAAAAAGTTGATACTTGCACATTTGAAGATAATACTGGGTCTAAATTCAAAGTTCTGTTTGATGATGAATTCCTCAGCCAGTTTTATATCTAAAGCCCTTAGGCTTGAGGGACTAGGTAAACAAGGCGGGCGGGGGAATCTCATTAAAAAGTGGGATAGGTTTTTAGGGGATTTTTGTTTTTGTTTGCTTGGAGGGCTCTAGCCCAGGAGAAATTGCTCCCAAAAATCACTACCAAGACATTTGAAAGTATATATCAATACAGATATAGATAGATACATACACATATATCAGATTAGTAAAATACATATAAGTACAAAATATTTTTTTAACAATAAGAAGTATTTGCAAAACATAAGCAGAAAAGAATCAACTAATCAGAAAATGTTTACATTTCTCTTACATTTTTTTTACCTACCAGCAGTTGCCAAACCAAAAAAACATACATTCTTCTGGGCTTTTAAAAAGAATCAAACAATGAGTTTGGTCAAATTTTACATCTCTAGTTTAGATGTTCCAAAAAGGAAATCTAAATGTTTTTGAAACATATTTATTTCATTTATAGAAAAGATGCATCTGAATATTCAGCATTCTAAGTGAATGATCTTCACTACCATGAAGGAGTTAATGTTTTCATAATTTGAATATTCCTGATATTAATTATATTTGTGGCTATGATTAATACAGAAGCTATCAAGCCACCTCAACTGACTCACATAAAAGATGGCCCTTAGAACTTCATCTTTTCTCTAGCTATACTCACTCCCTTGATGATCTCATCCAGTTACTGGGCTTTCCACATCACCTGTGTACTGACGACTCCAACATTTATATCTGGAGCCCAGACAGCATCTCTAAACCCCAGACTCATATATCCACTTGCCTATTTGACATGTCCACACACCTCCATGAAAACCTAACATGCATTTCACACTTACCTTGCCCTAACACAAATCTCTGACTTTCTCTCCTGAATCTTCTCCTCCCACCACCCTCCCCTTCTCAGTAGTGAATAGGAGCTCCATCCTCCCACTGGCTCAGACCAAAACTCTGGGAGTTATCCTCAACTCCTCTCCTTCTTTTACATCCAACATCAAACCCGACAGCACGTACTGTCAATTCTACCTTTCAAACTGCCCAGAATCTGACTCCACACCGTCTCCACCACCACTGTGTGGATCCAAGGCCCCATTATCTCACACCTGGGTCACTCGGTAGCTTCCTAACTAGTCTCCTGCCTCAGCTCGTGCTCCTTAAGTACACAGTGTCCAGAGTGATTAAGTAAAGCACGTTAGGAAAGCAAGTCCTCCCTCTGTTCAAAACTGTAAAATTTCTCTTTATTCCAGCAAACCAAAAGCCAACACTACGAGGTCCTACATAATCACACCACACCCTCCACCTCCTCCACCTGATCGCCCCCCCACCCCTGCAACTTATATCCTACTTTTCTGTCCATTGTTCCTTCTACTTGAGTCACTCTGCCCTCCTGACTAGTTCCCAAATGGCAGAACCTTCACATGAGAGAAGCTGCTTCCCACCCAGTCGCCTCATGGCCCACCCGCCTTCTTGCTTCCTCAGGCTTCGCTCTGCTGGAACCTTCTCAGGGACCTTCTGTTGAAAGGACAAACCCTCCCCTCTCTGGCAATACCCATTCTCCTTTGCTTCATTTTTCTCCATAGCCTTTTTCATATCTGACACAGTAAATATTTTACTTATTTATTTGTTTCTTGTTTATTTCCCTCCATTAGGATGTAAACTTCCTTAACACAAAGGCTTTTATCCATTTAGTTTACTATTGTATTGCCAGCTTTTAAAATACGCTAAGCAAATAGTAAGCATTCAATAAAAACTCACTGAATGTATGAGTATTAAAGAATGAGAAAACCACCAGCAAAAATATTTTGCTATCAACATTTCAGTAATTGGTCACTATACTAGCTAGTACAAGGAAAGCTCAATATATTATTGTTTATTCATCCTTTAAATACTCTTTGAAAATACTCTTAGAAAAAAATTGAAAGAAAAATCATGTTTATCATATAGTTTAAACTCTAAGGTCATTTTCATGCTAGCTTTATGCATCTGTGGTGCAAACCTAAGCTCCAATGTCATGACTCTTCTGTCATGACAAACTGGCTTTTCGCTATCTCAATATTATTCTTCCACATCTGAGAACCCTATTAGAGCAGACAGTCTTATTCCTATGTAATACTAGATGGACAAAGCATGTGTAGGTTTAAACCCCCTACAGCTCTCCTCCCCTGACAAGTGCAACCAGAGAAATATTTTGCAAGAACTGAATAATTAGAAAATAGAGGTCTGCAAACTATGGCTCAGAGACCAAAGCCAGCTAGGGTTGCTAAACAAAATACAGAATTCCCAGCTAGGTTTGAATTTCAGATAAACAACAAATAATATTTTGAGGAAAAATGTCTCAAATACCAAATACTAAATCTGGCAATTTGAAATCTGTCCCACACCTGTTTTTGTATAGCCCACAAGCAAAGAATGATTTTTCCATTTTTAAGTGATTGGAAAAATCTAAAGGAGAGTAATATTTTGTTGCAGGTAAAAATTATATAAAATTCAAATTCTAGTGTCCATAAATAGTTATTGGAACACAGCCATGCTCATCTGTTTATGTCCTATCTATGACCACTTCCACACGACACCAGCCTGGTTGAGTAGTTGCCACAGAGACCATATGGTCACAGAGCCTAAGCACCGACTGTCTGGCCCTTTACAGAGAAAGCTTGTCAACCCCCGTCACAGAATATTTATTTTTTATTGTCCCCCTTACCAAAGACGAAGCAAAGGTGACTCTCTACCCCTTAGAACGACCACTCTTCATGCAGAAGCCCTCTGGTGCTTCATCTGCACATTGCACAAAGGAAGATTCAAGCTGATGAGAGGAGAAGGGACGAAGTGGAGGCGATGGAGCCCCACGAAACTGAGTGTGAATCCTTCTGCCCCCATCACAGCCTGAGCGAGTTACGTCAGTGGGGCCGTACGAGACCACCACACAGGCTGGCTGTGGGGGTTAGAAGATAATAATCAAATGATTGATTTTAAAGGACAAAAAAAAAGGGATCAAGTTTCCAGACTGCAAGAGAAGATATGATTGTTAGGACAGGAAGTGACAAGATAATTAGGGCTAGGAGAATAGACTTCTTAATTATTCACCAAGAAGTGAGCTTAAATGAAAATATAGGCTTCACATGCATTCAAGCAAAGACAGCATGACCAAAATTAGAAAGGACGGATGGGTGTCGTCTGACCAAGGAAGGCAGCCATAAAAACCTTTTCAAGGTAAGTAAATGTTGGATTGCATCTGTTCGGCACACAGGTGATTGCCTTAGTTGACGTTATACAATACCCATTCCCGGAAGTATTATTATACAAGCATGCCTTATTTTACTGACCTTGCTTTATTGCTCTTCACAGATACTGTGGTTATTACGCATTGAAGGTTTGTGGCAACCCTGCTTTGAATATGTCTCTGGGTGGCATTTTCCCAACAGCATGTGCTCATTTTGTGTCTCTGGGTGTCAATATTTTAGTAATTCTTACAGTCTTTCAAACTTTTTCATTATTATTGTATCTGCTATGATGATCTGTGATCGGTAATCTTTGATGTGCTATTGTACAGTATTCAAAAGGAAGGGCTTGAGTATGTGCTGCTGTTACTATGAGGGACAAGGAGGAAAGACAAAATCACATTTGCATGCCATGAGGGGGCAACGGAGGAAATAGCAACCCCCACCTGATTAGGCTTATTCTTCCCAGCAAATATTTCTACTCAGGTCCCTGAGTTAAAGTTATCAGGCCCTTGTTTTGAAGGCCTAGAAAAACAAGGACTGTGTAAACTGAGGGGAGATTTTATAAGACCCATCAAATGACTGTATTTGGGACCCGTCGCTCTAGGCAGTGGCTCTCGAGGGAGCCTCACATGGAGGACATATTCCGAAACACAACTTCTGACACCAGATATACTGCACTTCACTGCCCCTAAAAGGCATATCAGTGTTGGAGAGAGTGAGAGTGATGTTACCAGAGCGATAACCTTGAGGCTGTTCTAAATATATTTTTAAATGTAAATGAGTTGCGAGCTTCAGTACTTCAACTGTGTTTGGTAACAAACACTTACGGCACACCTCTCTCCTGACCTGTGTCACAGCACTGTGACTGAGTAGTACTGTTTCAGGCCACTCCCCAAGAACAAAATTGCCCAAAATTATAGAAGTTCATATTAATATTGATCATGGCAATAATCCCTGTCATCAATCCCCAAGATTGCCTCAAGAACTATGTTTCTGAAATCAATCTCTGTTCTCAACATATACTGATGCACTACACAGGCTTATACTGACAGCCAGCCAACACATTCTCTAGTTCATTCGTTATTTCGTTTATTCTCAACATGTGCAGCTCACATGATAAGAACCACTGGTCTAGTGTGATAGGTCACAACAACAGGAATCTGATGCATTTCCACCAACCAGTCTGTAGTGAGATCCTGCTTTTTGCCAGATGCAGTTCTGGGGATAAAGATGAATAGTCATATCTGTGGCCCTCTAGGAGCTCACAGTCTAGTGAGGAGGACAGACAAATAAAACAATTTCAGTGCAACGGAATCAAGTAAGATGGTAGCCATGAATGCAATGCAGAAAGTTAGCAAACTCTGTTGGCACTCTTGACCAGCTCCCTTCCGACCAGGCCTCCCAACTTCACAGCAACCTGTATACTCTTGTTTTTCTGTGGTAGATACTTCAAGGGTAACTCCTTAGCACAAAATGTTCCCTCCTTGGGAATAGCCACAAATATAGGCATGGGATGAGAGGCCATGTCTTTACATGACTGTGATACCCTGGAGAAAGCTGATTGTTCCAGAAGTAGACATCTGACCCAAACTGAACCAGTCAGCGGTCTCTCATTAGAATTTGAAATTCTAAACTGAGATACACAGAGACTTGAAGGTGAATCCAATTAATGGCAATGCCTTGTGAAGAATGACCACAAACTCCTGTCAACAAGGGCCCACAGCCCCCCTGCCTTCCACCCTTCCCACATGTTACTTGTTAGACTCCCTTCAACTCCGTAACAACCTCCCAGTTTCCTTCCATCTGCCTAGGCCAGACTCAGTTGTTACGCTTACAGACCAAGAAACCCTCATACATGCTGCCTGTTCACAGTTTCCCAGTCTAACTGTACTTCCCTCTGATCAAATAATTTGCTGAGAGGTGAATGGCTTATAAAGCTTAGTATGTTATCTGCCCTCCAGAGGGGTAAAAGTCTAGGGGAACTTATTGTCAGAATTGACAGAATTTACTCTATTGCAAGGGGGTTTCAGGACCTATTGAACCATAATAGTCCAGTAAAGGAGATATTCAGATATGTGGAGATTATCATGAATGGCTCTCAAATTCCACTAAATCACGTAGTTTCAAATCTTAGCTCTGTCATTCACTTCACCAAGTTTACACAGCTAGTAAATGGCAGAGCTGAAATTTGAAACCAAATCTGGCTACTTCCAAACCTCACATTTTTTTCATACCAGAGATATAGTAATACCTCTTTTCATTCTTCCTTTAAATCAATAGTTCTTAATTGGGAGCAATTTTCCACACCCCCACTCCTACTCCAGAAGACTCTGGGCAAGGTCTAGGGACATTTCTGGTTGCTACAACTGTGGGGAGAAACTGGCATCTAGTCAGTAAAAGCCAGGGATAGTGGTAAACATCCTACAATGCACAGAACAGCCCCACAATAATAACTACCTGGCCCAAAATGCCAATGGTGCTGAGGCTGAGAATCCCTGCTTTGAGTTAAAAAAAAAAAAAAAAAAAAGACAAGTCTTTGGAACAATGTATGACTCAAATATCTAAAACAGGGAATTCAAGGAATGAAAGAAAAATCCCATTTTATGAAAAATATACATTGATACATTGGAATAGTATGTAGTCATTAATTATAGACAGATTCATTGATGTAAAAAATATTTATAGTGTATTTTTAAATAGAAAAAAAATGCTCCAAAAACTGAGTATGATCCCATTTTGTAAGTAAAATGTATGTGTGCATGAACATGGGCTCACATACGTGGAAGAAGAAGACTGGAAGGCTATACACCAATAAGTTGGTAGTGTCTAGCCCTGAGGGGGAGGGGGATTAAATAATTGCTGTTTTCCTTCTTTTTTCTTGGCATGCATTTCTACATTTAAAATTATTTTGTTTTATATTTTAAAATGATTCTAAACGCCAACCTCGTGGCTGACCTCAGCTGGTTCTTGTTGGTTCACGCTGGATGTCTTGCTCCACCCACCTATACATTCAAGAAAGGAAGTACTGTTTTATTAAAATACGCTCAGGAAGTGAACCTCTGTTTATAGAGGTCTGGTGCATGCTTGCAAAAACTGACTACATTGAATCAAGGTCTCATCTCCCCAGAGCCTCCTTGCTTCTGACGGACGTGAGTCCTTAGTCCTGCTTCCTCCTGGTCACCACCCCCTACCACCACCCACTTCTTACTTCTACAGGGTCAGTTCTTCTTGTTAAGATCGCCTTACTTCTGAGTAAAGTTTAGGTAAATGAAATATTATTCACAGCTCTAACTACACCACTTCTATCACTCAACTGATGAGATGAAAAAAAGAATTTTAGAATTTACATTCTTAATCTAATCTTCAAAATGAAACCATTAGTGAGAAAATAATTTTGGTCCCTAAATAATTAAAAGTATTCTTATAATTAATTAATCCTCATATCCATTCTGGATTCATTTCTTTCAGCAGGCAAAGTAATATTATTATTATTATTATTTCCATTCCTAACAGAACCACAAGAAAGAGGGACTTGACCTTCATTTAGGGTCATGATTGACAAGGATGGGTCAGTCCAGAAATACCCTCCTTCAAGGGCTAGGAGACTAAGTTCCTTGCTATAGTTACATAAATTTTTTTAAAATATAAAGAACTGAGGTAGTTTATAATATACTTGTTTTGGGGGGTTCCTTTGTTCATTTTTTGTTTTCCCTATGAGGCATCCATTATTATTGCTTCTCTAAGTTAATTCTACATTTATTGAATTACTAGAAGTCTTTCTTCTGTTCTTCAGAGAACATCCTTTTGAGGAGGTGAGGCAAAGGAAAGAGTTTTTAGTAACTGAACGTGGGCTATCCCAGACTATCAGAAAAGCGTTTCCTGTCATTTCTCTCCTCTGTTCTCAATATCTGTTACTACTGGGGAGACATTTCTGTAAAACTCAGAAGTAAGTAGAATGGCATACTAAGTTAAATTATACCTGAAACTGTTATTTCTCTTTTCCAGATGGAGCATTCATTCAATCCACAGTTCATCCTCAAGACCTTGTCTCTAAACAGGTTCTCTTCTTTTCTCCAGTTACTGAACATCTCAAAAGAACATGTGTGTGTATGAACGTGTGTGCTTCTGTGTTGGGTATGCCTGTGTGTTTGTTTTATTTCCAGTGAATTAAGTAAGACATTTACTGAACACCTCAAAACTGAGGTTGGAATATAACAGATGCTCCATAAATATGTGTTGAATGAAAGATCAATGAATGAACAAGGTCTATAACCTTTATATAATAATAAAAATTTTAAAAATGTATATTGTACTTCTTGATCAGCTTATAAGAGAGAGAACTGGCAGCACCAACAACTCTTCCTGAAAATTCACACCATTCACTTCAACAAATACATTAATAGCTTGAATTGGTATCATGCTTTTCCATGATGGTGTCAATGCATTTGGTGTGATAAATAAATGAAGTTTTTAAAAAATCTGCTATCACAAGAATGGAAAAACAAGCACCACATGTACTCACCATCCAATTGGTACTAACTGATCAACACTAAGGTGCTCACATGGTAGTAATATTTATTGGGTGCTGATCAAGTGGGGAGGGGTAAACTCACAACTAATTCGTGCAGAGTAAAGGGCACTCTTGTAGCCCTGGCATGGGGTGAGGCAAAGTCATTACATGTAACCAAATTGTTTGTACCCCCATAATATTCTGAAATAAAGAAAGACAGAACTGCTTCAGGAAAAAAAAATCTGCCTCATTGATAAATTAGTCTGCTGATACTTTGATTATAAGTAATTAAGGATTCTATATAACCTTGGAAAAATGTTGCTCATGGCTAAACTTAAAATAGGATTAAAATGGAACATAGGTGATATACTTCATTTTTAAATGATAAGAACAATTTATTCTTGGGTTAAAGAGCTAATTTACTTTCTGTTCCAATAACTTTCACATGTAATGAAATGGCACAAGCTGCTTTAGCTTCTGTAGCTCCTGTATGTGACAATTTCTATGATTAAGGCTAATTAATTTCTCTGACAACTATAATTAATAATCTCTATCCTACTATTTCAGGAAAGTTCATCCACAAAAGGCAATGAACAACGGCTCATTGCAAATAATAAAGGCTTTCATACATGGAAAGATCTTTCAAAACAATCAGCAATTAATGAAAAGTATGCAAATGCCTAGAAATTGCAAATGTTCAATCAATTTCAAATGACATGGCCTTTAGTTAGCCAGCCAGCAAGAGAAGTAACAATAAAATAATTAATTTTAAAATCTAAAACTATTGGTAATGAAAATTACAAAAAGGAAATCAGTTATCCAAATATAAAATTTAATGTAAATGTTAGACATGTAAGTTAAAATGAAGATAAATTTCAAAACAAGTAGATAAAGAATAAATTGAAAGCATAATAGAGATTCATATTATCTATGTTCAGTTTCTGTCCATGAGCCAAAACTGAATAGTTTATGTTCAAACTTTTTTATATTTTATATTTATCAAAAGAACTTAATCTGGTTGGAAAATCAAACTGCTTATTCTGCATGCACTAAAACCAGAACTTTAATTTCCTGAAATCACAATTTCTCAAGTACTGGAAATACTTCCTTATTATTCAAATTAATTTTCACCACCATTAATAAGGCTTTTTTGGATTTGGTTTACAAACATGGCTTTGTATTAATACCAGAAACTTTGGCTGAATCATTTTTGAGAACTGAGTTACTACCTGGAAAGACAATGATAGAATTGTAATAAATCTGCATAGAAAATGATTTTTACCATTCTCTCTGCTCCTTTCTGCAGAATCCTGGGTCAGACCTCCTGCTTACTAATCCTTGTGCCATTTCTACTAGTTAGGTCTAGAGGGTCTCCCCTCCAGTTCTAACCTGTAAACAATCCCTAAATGTCATAAAAAATCAAAAATAGGTGTTGGTATAAACCAGAGCATTACTCAAGACCTTTGTTCAATGATGAATTCCTTTCTATCACAGCCAATAATTTGTTTAATAATTTGTTTTTCATCATCAAAAATACATTATATCTTATTCATCAAAAATATATCTTATATCTTTTAAATATTATCTCTGTTATATTATATTATTATATGTAATATACAATTATATTACATATAATATATATGTAATATATAATGTAATAATAATATATGTTATATATAATTATATATATTATATTATATTAAATATTATATCTTTTTATATTGTCTCTGAAATGACCTCTTTTTCATCTTATTCTGTCCAATTATCTTCACAGGCCTAAGTTTAAAGCTATTTTCCCCTATGTTGACAAGCATGTCATCTGTTATGAAGACAATGTAGGGCATCCTCTCAGACATTTGTCCTTGTTTACTACGTATCTCATCTTGGAAGTCCGTTCTGGAATAGATCCTGCTGACGTTCCTCTGTTGACAGAACATCAACCCATTGATGAAATTAAATTATCCCTCCATGGACAAGCGGCTCTACCTGAAACTTTGGAAACCACATCATGGAACACCAAGAACAGTTTCACATGCTGTATGTGACATACGAAATAGAGCATTTATTTCTACTCTAGCTAGGATGTAAAGTTCCCTTCATCTAGTCAATGCCAGTTAGTTACAGTTAAGCCACAGTCTTTTGTGACATGTGGCATGTTTCTTAATGAAAGGAAAATCGTATCATAAGCCCACTTCTCAGCTGTGACATGCTGTCTAGGCTCTGGTATGCCTCAAGTTGGAAAATATTCCTTTCCCTTCACAAAGACAAATTCCACATGTCACAAAGGCTGCGGCCCGCACGGGCTTGCTTACTCATAGTTTTCTAAATCAATACCAACAAAGGAAAGAACTGCCTGTTTTAAAGTCATGTTTTATTAAAATCTATCTTTACTAAAAAGGCATTTATTTAATAGCAACTTAGTGCTAGAGCAATTCAGAACAACTGGTATGCCTTCAACTATTTTATGGTATTTTTATTTTCAAATTTCAGGTAACATGTCCTTGATATGAACAACTATAGCTATCTTCAGACTCTAGACTGAATGTCTAGAGCAGTGATTCTCAAACCTGTCTTCACATTGAAATCACCTGGGAGCTTCAAAAAGTATTGATACTTTCGTTCTACCCCAGAGATTGTAAGTAAACTTGTCCCAGTATGGTCTGGGCTTGGAAATTTTTACTAGGTTCTCAGATTATTTTAATGCACAACTAAATTTGAGAACCACTAGTCTATAGTATTATTAATAACTATATTGCTATGTAGGCATTATATAATAGTAAAAACAATGACAGCTGGTAGCAGTTATTGAATATTTGCTATATATCAGTCATTATGGTAGGTGTGCTCTATTCATTTTTTTCATCTAAACCTTTCAAAAATCTTATACGAGAATTTTTTTGTCTTATATACAGTATGAGGAAAGAAGGCGAGAGAGTTTAGGTGAATAGAATGCTAGATAACATAATTTGCCTTGGGTTTTGCTGTGTTTCCAGCTAGAATTTGAGTTGCAAGCTTTGTCTTCTCATAGGAACCGTCATTCTCTTATGTCCTCTGCGTCATGGAGGATTTTTGCTTCCTGTGTACGGGCCAGAAACCTAACTCAAACGAGGCGAAGCAGAAAGGACGTTTTAGGAGCTTGGATAACCGACCAAGAGAGCAGGCACCAGGTCCCCTTCTCCTGTCTCTGCTTCTCTCCGGGTGTTGCTCTCTTTCTCACACATGGAAGACAGGTATTTTCACTTGGCTGGGAAAACTGCCATTGACAATTTCACATTTACCTCTTCCCCAGTTCACAGTTCCAGAGCGAAGAGACACCTGTCTCCAACTTCAGTGGGAAGAAATGCAGGGTATGGCCCAGCGTCACGGCTCACACCTGTAATCCTAGCACTCTGGGAGGGCGAGGCAGGAGGATCATTTGAGCTCAGGAGTTTAAGACCAGGTTGAGCAAGAGCGAAACCCTGTCTCTACTAAAAATAGAAAATAAATTAGCTGGGCAACTAAAAATAGAAAACATTAGCCTGGCGTGGTGGTGGGCACCTGTAGCCCTAGCTACTTGGGAGGCTGAGGCAGGAGGATCACTTGAGCCCAGAAGTTTGAGGTTGCTGTGAGCTAGGCTGAGGCCACAGCACTCTAGTCCAGGCAACGGAGTGAGATTCTGTCTCAAAAACACAAACAAAAAAACAGAAATGCAGGGTAGGACCCTCATCCACTTGGGTGCCATGTGACCACTGCCAAAAAGTCAAGGCCCTGTGATTGGCAGCCGCACCAGAACCACACAAATTGGGGAGAAGAAGAAGTAGGAGGTGTGGTTACCAGAGTAAGAAATGCAGGGCTGACAAAAACAGCAGAGGTCTACTACGCTGGCGATGTGTGCACAGATCACCTGAAGGGCTTGTTAAAATGCAGATTTTGATTCAAAAAGCCTTAGGCAGGTCCTGAGGTTCTGTATTTCTAACAAGTTCCCAAGTGATGGCACAGACCACACTTAGCAGGCAGCCACTAGCCTTCTTTCCAAGCCCTGCCCGCAGTGCTCTAATGCGGTAGGTGCTCTAACTCTCCGGGCTCCCCCACAGGGACCAATGCAATCTCACATGCTTGTCTGAGTGTGGCTCCTTCTCAGGACCTGCCGTGTCCCCGTCACAACACTGAAATAGAAGAGGTGTTACACGCCAGGATTGAGACATATTGGCAGAACTCCGTGATAAAAACACTTTACAATTTCATATCACCTTTCATTCCAAAGTGTTTCAGAAGCTATATACATTCAACAGCACAGAAAGATGATAGAGGCAGCAGACTCCATGGGGTGGGGGAGGTGGCAGGAGATGGAGCGGGGCAGAGGAGGGTGTGAGCCAAGCACAGAGGGACATTTCTCTGTTAAAGGCAACACGACACCAAAAATTTGGGGGGAAAGAAAGAAAAATGAAAACTAAAGTATTTAAGGTTCTTGTTGAAAGGACAATGGTATATTGGTAATAGGTTAATGTTCAGAATCAATTTCAAGTTATTTTCTCTTAATAAGTTGCCTAGACAGGTGGGTACTCTGCAAGCACAGAGAAAAAGGAAAGGAAATCAGAAATGAGCTAAACAATAAGATTAAAAATACTATCAGGAAATTATAACATCTGAGACTAGTAAGCCCAGCTCATACAGGGTATGTTGGCCTTCTTAATTAAATGATTAAGTCTTAAAATCTTAAAGAGCAGCTTTCCATCACATATTCCCTGGCCTGGGAAGTAGCTTTTTGTTTCAGAGCAATTAGTAAAAGAAAGGACTTTTCTGAGTATTACAAAATGCGTACCTCTAAGTTAACCTTAACACGCCTGATAACAATGCGGGTAGTTATTAATAATAAATGTTCTGGAAAAAAAGAGTCACCTTATGGCAGAGTTTGAAAATGGAAACTTTTAATTACTCCTGGGCGTGTTTGCCTTTAAAAGCAATCCACTTTCTAGAGCTGTTTGTTATCAAGGACTCCTGAGGGGCTTCCACCGACTCAGAAGTTTTATTTTCACTTCTTCTGGCTCCTACGACGGTGTCTAGCTGATACATAAAGACACACAAGCTCCCACAAGACGGTTTCAAAGAGAATGTGCTCCAGGCAGTACGCAGCCAGCTCCCAGAGAAGCACAAGTCAAATTAAAATGGCGAGGAGAGAAATCTTTTTGCTATTTCATATTTTCCAGTATTTCAAATGAATTCCTTCTGTTAATCTACTTGGTGAAATATTTTAGTAAATCTGCTTATTTATGAACATTCACAAAAACTTCAAGAAAAAAAAGAACAAGATGTTTTAGACCACAAATGCATCTTTTCATTCTGTTTTGTTCATTGTCCACCCATTTTGTTTCTCCTTCCACTCACGCTTGAGACAAGGTGGTGAAACCTTCCCCAGCCAACAGATCACAGTGGTCACTCCGTGGAGAATGGAAGTTTAAATCATAGCGTTATTTTTTCCCAGGGAGAAAAAAATACTTACAGAGCCCAGAAAGGTATTTTTCAGTATAGATATTTTATTTATAACAGAAGCTCCTCATTTTCATGAGGAAATACGTTAAAATGACTTGTTACTCTTGTGTCCTCGCACAGTAATTTGGGATCCTGGCAAAGTCCCGGTCAAAAGCCTATTTTTATCAGTCGTGGAAAGTGACTGATGCATCTGGTTATCTCTTAGGATTCTGTCAGTTCCACAGCTAGAAATGGTGCTGCCAGGCTCACTCCAGAGGATGGTGGTGGTGAAGTGTGGGTTTCAGATAAGGATTTACCCTGAGAGGCCCACCCTAGAAACTACGCAGAAGATTATAGATAGGAGATGGGCAAGGAGAAAGTTATAATCATAACATTAGAGTTACTGCACTCATGCAAATAAATGAATATGTTCCAATCTGGTTTGCTATTACATTTGACAATAGCAAAAAATAAAATTGCATATATACCTTAAGAATTATAATCTATGCCAGTTTGGAAGGGAAAGTTACCAGTAAAAAGGCATATTTTAGACAATCAGTTGTCCTTATTTGATTCATCATTTGACTTATTTACTGATACTCCATTTTCTTCTCAAACGGCGTAAGGTAGCTTGACATTTAACTCATGTCAAGCACGTCAATATGAATTGAGAGCTTACTCTGTCCAGGCATAGTTCTAAGAATTGGGGATTCATGGTAATCAAGACAAGCATGTCTCTGCTTCTCAGAGCTTACAGTCTAGCAGTATAGTCTAGTTTAGCGAGAAGAATGTAATTGTTCAAGTATGGGCCATTAAAACTAAAACAGTGCTGCTCAGACCTCTGTGGCCATTGAATCATTAGCCACATTGTAGACACCCACTTATTAAGTGGAAGTGTTATCCCTAATATAAAAGATACCAAATCACTTATAAATTCTACAAAGTTTCTGTCTGCTCTTTTAGTCTACACCCATCAAAGACACTTTAGCATGGATAACAAAGTATTTCCAGAGCTCAGTTGAACAATTTCAATATAATTCAGTTTAACTCCATAAGCGTCCATTGAGTGTCTCTGAAGTATAAAGCACACTGTATGGTCCCTCGAGGAGCATAAACCGATTAAGACATGGTGCCCACTCTTAGGTTACCTGTAATGACATTCAGGAGATATTTACATGAAGAACAGGAATACAGAAAGCAGAATGTGATGGACATTCTGCAAGAGAGGTTTCATTTAAGCTCTGAGTGCATGTGGGATGAAAAGATTAACTTTAGCCGAGATGAAGATCACTACAGATGTTGAAGTTTCAAGAATACCAAGACGGGTGAGCAGGTCTCATCAGACAGGTTGGGCAAAGGCAAAAGGATGCAATGGTTAAGAACTGACAATACAAAGTGATGGTCACAATTCTAACACCGTCTTACTAGCTATATGACTTGAACCGGTTTCTCATTCATAAACACAAACACTTCAGATCATTTTAGTACGGGGTTTTGTCTGGCTGATTGATGTTCTCTGGCTCCAAACTAAGATGACATGAACAGAAGTTCTACCATCATTTGGCTAATACATTGAAACTAATGTTATATGGTAAACATTACTATGAATAATCTTAAATGGCTGGCAAGTTAAAAGAGGAAACCCCACGATGCAATTTGAGTTTTTCCAGAAGATTTACAATTCAAATAAGCCCTTTTTTTTTTTTTTTTTGGTTCAATACACACAATGTGTTGCTTAAGATGGTTCATAATAGTAAAAAGTGGCTAAAAAGAATCAAGTCTGGGATTTTAAAATTATCAGGAATAATCCAACTAAATAACACAAACATAAAATATACATATATGTATAAAAATGTGCCTGTATTAGATTACCAAAAAATTTAATTTCTGCATTATGATTTCTGTATCTTCCCTGTTTTCTACAGTTGTAGTAAAGAGTTGGAGCCAATTTGTGATTTGACTGCTGACAGCTTTCAAATCCCATCACCATCCTTCCCCTTCCTCATAAGACAACCTGGGTGGTCCCTCTCTTATTGCCAGTTGGGAAGTGCAAACTACACAATCCACAATCCCATAGGCTGAAACCTACACCCTAAACCCATCCCCCAACTACAATAAAATCAAGCAAGTCTTCTTTCTCTACCTTCTCAAAATAGGGGCTGCTCGACACAGTTCACTATTGCTAGGTCGTGAAAACAACCCAAGTGCCCGTCAATTCATGAGTGAATTATTAAAATTTGGTATATGTTTACAATGGAATATTACTCAATTTTAAGAAACAACAGTGAGCTAGCACCTCTTATATTATCCTGGATTAAGCTTGAGCCCATTATTCGAAGTGAAGTGACACAAGACGGGAAGAATGGGCTCCACATGTACTCACCATCAAATTGGTTCTGACTGATCAACACTGCGGGGCTCAAATGGTGGTGGTGTCCACCAGGGATTCGGGGGTTGGGGGGGTAGACCCACAGTTGAGGGATGTGAGAGCATTGTAATGGGGAGGGGCATGCTTGAAATGTAGTTGGGGATAGGAATTAGGGGACTTAATAGGGGAAAGGAAGTCTTCTAAAACTGATTTATGTGAATAGCTGTACAACTTGGTAAATTTACTAAAAATCATTTAATTGTTCACTTAAAATGGAGTAATGGCATGCAATGTAAATTATACTTCAATAAATTTGTCAAAAAAAAAATAAATAGGGCCTGCTCGGGAGGCTACCCTGCTCTCTGCAGAAAGCCTCATTCTGTGAGTAATAAACCTGTCATGTCCTCTCGTGCACGTGTAGCATCATCAGTCTTTATATCAGAATCAAATTTTGGACGGGGGTTCATCCACGTCTGTGGAATATGTGGCAGCCATCAACATCTATTGTTTTTATAATTTAAAAAACAGGTAGAAATGAATAAAGTTTAAAAGATATTGATGACCCTTATCAACATAAACCATTCCCTCTCCTCCTCTCTCTCTCACACACGTATACACACACATATAGCAAGGAAAAGTATATGTTACTTTTCAATATAAATTTCCTGTTATTTTGAAAAAATGATTTTATATCAGATTATGGAAGAATTTAAACTACTATGGCTTTCAAATAATCTTCTATGAAAATATTATATGGCACAAATAACTGATAAAATGGACATTGAGGGAATTTTGATCAGAGTGTGTGATGAAAATAAAAAAGTATTAAGAGTAAATATTTATAAAATGCTATTGTGAACTAGTCTCTATTTAAAAGGCTTTATATGTATGAACTCCTGTAATCCTCACAACAACCCTGTGCAGTAGATACTTTTATGACCCCATTTAACAGATGAGAAAACAGATGAGGAAACATGAAGAAACTAAAGCACAGGAGCGAACTTGCTCAAGATCACAAAGCTAGTGAATGAAAGATGCGAAATTTGAAAACCCAGGAAACATGTTTTCAGGATATTATATATACCATAATATTCCCTTAACCACCTCTTTTCCAAAATCTAATAACACAAAGTTTTTATCATAAATATATTTTATGCTGGATTTATCTATTCCAGTGGTGTGAACATTTTCTAAGTTTTTGGCATTTTGCATGCTCTAAACTAGACAGAAGTTCCAGACTGGTGGTTTTTTCCCAGATTACATTTGCATAGCATCCATTTTCCTTTTCCTAATAATAATTCTATTTTTCTTCATGCAGCCATCTCTCTCCCTGCATCACATTTGCATAAAGGGGCACTAACCACATCCTTAGCTCCTGGGGTGAATCTGATTGGCTTGAAGGTAATCCCAGGACATCTCCTACCGTGATTGGGCCAGGGTCACAGACATAAGCCAATCAGCACATGGAATTGCCCTGGCCTCAAGGATTAGTTCACCAATGGACACGTAATCTAATGGAGACCTAGGAAATAACAAAGAAATGTTTACGTGGAACTCCTGGGAAATCATTTTGATCACTCTTAATTAAGAACCACTAGAAAAAAAAATTTTTACTTCTCTGAAAATCATGAAATGACACTGTGAGGCTTAAAGTTACTAGTCAGTTTGCTTCCTAAGAAAGCCAGGCTGAAGATGAAGCCAGTACCCAGAGGAGGCTACAGCTGAGCAAACTGCAGAGACCCAGCCAAAGCCAATGGATTAAGCCAGCCTGAAGCTCGCCCCCTCTGAATGTTCCAATGTGGGAGCTAATAATATTTATTTGTTTGTTTAAGCTAGTTTAATTTTGTTTTCTGTTACTTATAGTCCTAACTCACATATACCCAAAATCAGACTGCCTCTAGTGATTTTCTACTACTCTATCCTTTCAACAAACATCGATACCAAACACCCACGCTCTTGGTACCGATGTAACATTCCATATTCATGTTGGGAGGGACGTCGGTAATTTTTCTCTAGGATTTGTGCCTGTCAGCCTGTATTTTCATTTCCAGAAATGTCCTTTAACTGCCTTAGCGCCACAATTTCTCTTCGTGGTTAATCCCAGGCTTTCTCACAGTGCGTTCCTGGTGCCATGTTGTAACAGATTGGTGGAAGGAAGCTCATCATCACAGCCTGGAGATTGTTTTTAGTGTTTCATTCCTTGCACGCCCTGAGTCATCACTCACACAGGACCCTGAGGCAATGACTAAGAGGGTCACCGGAAAAGTTCCTGAAGGATGAAATGTTTGTCAAGTTGAGCACTTAGAGCAGTGAAATCTCACATGTTAAAAAGTAGGGGAAGGGTATCAAACAATCAGTAAATGATTGAGTAAATTATACTATAGGCACTTCAAGAAATATGACACAGTTTTTTTTTAAAATTATGACTCTGGAAACTATGGTAGACCATGAAGAAACAACTTAGACATTATACTAACAGGCAAAAAAGATACAAAATTGTATACATAACATTTACAATTATGTAATAGCCACAAACCAAAAGGAACAGGAGAATTTTTTAAAAATCTGAAGCAAATCAAAAATAAACAAAACGAAGCACCAAAAATATATTACCAACGGTTACACTGAAAAGTATAGGTTTTTTTAATCTTGCTATTTTTAATGAGCATAGATTATTTTAAGAAGGAAAATTTTAATGTTTTAACATAGGAATGCTGTAAATCATTTTCATTAACCACATATCTAAGTTGGCATATTTATTTGAGATAAAAAATGGTAAGAAAGTTATGGAGGGAACATTTAGCACTGCAGAGTTGAAGATCTCCATGTCCACTTTCCCAAAGATGTTTCCTAAGCCAGAGGAGAAGTACAGCATCCAAAATAAGACCTCACACCCCATAAAATGTAAATACTGTCCCTCAAGTGCTCAGAAACAAAAGACTGCCGAGGTCTTCTGGGTCACTTGGCAATCTCTCAGCCTCCTCCATAGTAATAAAACCTTGCAAGAAAAATATAGCTGAGGAGAAGGGGGAAAAAAAGGTCAGAAAGAGCTGGGAATCTGTCTGCCTCAGCCAGACTATGCAAGGGAAAGAGGCAGGAATTTGATAACACCGGGCGTCAAATCTGTGTGTATCATCACTTTCCAAAAGTGAAGAGCAAAGTGCAAGTTTGCAATGAAGGGATGGCTAGAGGGAATGTGGGGTAGGTAGGTGGAGATGGAATTGGAAAGGTAGACGGCAAAGATATGCACAGAAAAGGGCAAACGAGAAACCAAAATGAAAGACAGAGATAAAGGAGTTAATAGGAAGCAGAGAAAGAAAGCAAACAGGGACCAGAACAAGAGAAGATATTCCCAGTGGTGTCGGGGCTGATGATGGAAACCTTGGCGAGACCCTGGGAAGGGAAGGGGGGATGACAAATGTGCAGCATGAAAATAAATCATCTTTTCTAGATCTGCTGCAGGAACAAATTTTCCAGAGATTTAGATTTGGTAAACAGACCAAGCTGGATCACAGTGAGGAACTTATAGGGGATTTGAGATGTCAAACACACAGAAGCCAAGGTCTGCCTGCAATGTTGAAAATAACACCACGCGTGGCCTTTTAGTATCCGGCTCATTTCAAATAACTGCAGTTGCTAGAGGCTTCTCTAAGAAACTTAAGACAACATATTCGTTTTTCTTTAGCTGTCATATCCAGCGATAATAATTCATACTCAATTTTTACAGCCTCGTTCGTTTTTCCGTAGACTTCACAACCATGTGTCGAGTCCGCATATGTTTTGCATTATTTGGTAACATATTTACATTTAGTATTTGAAATCAATTCTATTTATTTATTGCAATGTGATAGACTTGTCAGACTGGAATAAAAGCACATTTAAAAACAGTGTGCATTTTCTGATTTTTAAAATTAAGTTTCTGTAAGCATAAATTGTTATCTAAGAGTGAATTATGTGTTTAAGTTGCTCTATTAATTTTCAATCCAGACAG
Source organism: Lepilemur ruficaudatus (assembly GCA_963574885.1). Taxonomy (NCBI): domain Eukaryota; kingdom Metazoa; phylum Chordata; class Mammalia; order Primates; family Lepilemuridae; genus Lepilemur; species Lepilemur ruficaudatus. Next base: position 28,960 of record CAUYRT010080751.1, read on the forward strand.
ACTATAAGCATAGTGATTAAGAAAATGGGCTTTAGAGTGAGAGAGAGAGCTGCCTGGGTCCAGGATCCACAATTTATCAGTGTGTCTGGTCTGTTTCCTAACATCTCTGACCCTGAATCTCCCCATCTGTGAGATAAAGGCATCAGTGCCTGCCTCATGTGGCTATTGTGAGGATCAAATAAAATAACACATATCGAGCACTTGGCACAGCACCCAACATGATAAGTATTCAGTAAATGCTGCTACAAGTTCCAGAAATCATCATTAGTATTGTTAATGGCATTGTTAATATTATTGCTAATATTCTTGTCCACGAGAGTGGGAATTTCACAGACAGAAAACATAATTTCTTGCTTAGATGCTCACTGTATTTCAGGCACACCGAGGTCCCTGACTTTGTGTACAATTTCCTCTGCCTGGAACACAGTGCCTGCCTCCACCGTCCCCTTTGCCTGGCTAATTCCCATTCAGCCTCCACTCCCAGCTAAAACATTGTTTCCTGCTAGAAGCCAGCCTCCCTCGCTCCTGGAGGGTGCAGTCAGCACCTGGCAACCTGCTCTCCACCTAAGCTGCTGTCATCACATTACACTGTCATTCCATGTGTATTGCATTGGTTGATATTCCCCTTCCTATTACACACGTGCACACACACACACACGAGTGTAAGCTTCATGAAAACAATTCTATTTTTTTTGGTCTTCATTTCTAACACAAACATGTAGCCAAAGTATGCCTTGGTACATACTAAGTTCCTAATAAATGTACTTTTTGAATAAATAAAAGACACTTAGCAAACAGATGTTAAGAAGTTTTAGAACACTTATGTCCCAGGCTGAATCATAAAATATCTATTGTAATCAGAAGCATCCCGTGACTACCGAACTATTAAATTTACTGACTGCTTACCAAGAACCTCCTAACTAAAGTCACTTGACAATAAATAAATAAACTTGACATGTTTATGTAGATCTTTGAAGTAGTCAGCTGAAGAAAGCAATTTAAATGACATACCCTCAAGCAAATCTTTATAACAGTTACCTTTCTTTCCTGAGCCCAGCTATTTTAGTAGCTCCTTGAATAGAAGTTACTTTTATGGGGACAGTGATGAGAAATAACCACCAGAACTGCATTAAAAAAATTCTACTAATAAACATTTGTGTCTCCCATGTGTTAGGTACACAGGCAGATCAAAGGAAAATGAAACACAACCTTTCCCCTTGATAGGTTGGCATATAAATGGCAGGAAATCTTTTACATCCACCTACTCCCCCCACCAAATTCATTACTAAAGGACATTTATTTATAGTTTATATATATTTACTTAGTTTTAATTCTGATTAAGGCCATTACTAAACATAAATATATATATATTTCCATTGCAACTGATATAAACTTGTGTACTTGAGATAAACTAAACATGCCAGGTTCTATCACAATGTTATGATGAATTCAGTCTTTTGAAAATAAACTGATTTCTCTGAGAACACATGCTCATAACATCTATCAAATAGACAAGGTGACTCGTACGCAACTTCTGAAGTTTTACCCCATTGCATCTAATTATTTTTCCTTTTGGCAAAAGCTTCTGAAAACCTGTTGAAGTTATTACTGCTCTGTCCTTTGGGGACAATAGGATAGATCAGCTCCTTTGCACACTGCATTTTTCTCAAGCTTCTAGGAACATTATAGAACTGCTGCTGTACAACCTGGGCCATTTAACAAGTGGCTGATCCTATTTTTCCTTCCCACTTTCTCCATCCCAAGGATGACATACTAGCTTCCTTTTTTCTTTTCTTTTCCCTTATGCAAATATCCAGAGTAGTGAGGACATTCTCAGGAGCAGACAGAATTTAACCCGGAAGATTCAGCTTGATGAGCCTGCATGGAACAAGAGCTTTCCTCATGAAACAGGCAATGAATGGGGCTTTTCCTGAAAGCTGAGGAAAATGGGTGAGAACTATGATGCTATCAGTCATTACATAATATGGTAGGTCAGTAGAGAACAAAAATAGTCTCAAAAAAAAATGAGAGATACTAAACAGTTTATTAGATAAATATCGTGACCATTTCCCTTTCAAAGTTCATAAAATCTTAATTTATAATTATACACTCTGCCTTCCCTCAAGGCAATGCTTGGATGGCCCTTAGGCTGCGTGTGTGCATAGAGATAGCTTTTGTTTTGATGCATTAAGGGACTAGGCTGTGATGGTTTCCAACATCCAGCCGCTGAGTGTTCCCATCCTTCCTTCCTGCAATGTAGTTTGTTCTCAGCTACTGACAACGTCTCATCTCAAATGCTGAGACTGTGGTTCTGTTTTCCATAATACTAAGACTTCCTATTGCACACTTCAAGATTCTGGGATGAAACATATTCACTCCAGATAAATCAAAGGGAAGCAAGAACTTATGTAGGTTTGGGGCAGAGTTAAAGGGACAAAGAATGGTGAGGCATCCCGAGATGTCAGTATCGGGAAGCCATCACCACCAGCAGTGCTGAAGGAAGAAAGGGAGGAAACAGCTGTCCAGGAGCCCAGGGAGACCTGCCACTGAGGAGGAGTCACGTGGTGGGAGCTGTAGCCATGGGAAACACAGCAGGAGGAAAAGGAAGTAAGTACTCTGACCTCTCCCCTCCCATCTTCCCATTGATCTCCTATTGGCCAGGAGATATATGGAAGATATATATCAGCTACAAGGGAATCCAGGTAACAAAATCTATAAGAATCAGCCTCCTGGAGTAAAACACAGGGTAGAAAAGAACAAAGAATATATCTTGGATTGAAACAAAATATAAACAAAAAAGGCATACGCATATCCAAACAAGGCTTCTTAGCAGGTCACCAAATTATTTATCGTTAAATAATATTTATCCCCTGTAGTCTAAATAAGAGAACCATAGGGAGTTCTCCAGGTGAAGACTTCACATCTGTGTGTAAATAGTACTGTCTCACTTCTCCTCTCCTCAAGCCAAATAAGGGTTTCCAAGAGAACTACCCAGGAAGATTGAAAAGGCCATCTCTAGAAGGGCAGACTCCTGGGCAATGCTCTTGCTGAGGGACAAAAGCTATAGGATAGGGTCGACTCTATACTACTACTGGCACAGAATGAAAGAGCATTCTTGGCCTTTTTCCTCTGGAGGATTGGGGCATAGATCTTTATGTCTGACCTCATTTGGAGAACGGAGGACAGGCTACTGGCCAGAAAAGCCATGACAGCTGGGTGAAGAGAGAGTAGGCTGGGGGATCATGCCTTGTGCCCATGAGCGAGGTTGACACTAAGGAAGATACATAGGCATGGAGAAATTAAGAAAACACTACCCAGGATGGTTGCTTTCCAGGGCTATGAGACACCAGCAGAAGGAGGTGCTGTGGGTGGACCACAGGGTAGAGGTGAGGAGGTGAGGGAGGAAGGCACAGAAGAGGGCTGAGACAGTGCCAAGGCCCCTGCAGAGGGAGCTTCACAACAATCACTGATGTGGCCCACAAGACATAGACTCCTGCCATGACAAAGGCTATTTGAGAGCCAATAGAGAAATAACAGTCCTCGTTAAGTTAAAGATGTTTTTTCCTCTCATCCTCTACTCCTCTCTCCTTCTTCCCCCATCTGAAGGAACACGAAGCAGGGAAAGGAGAGGCAGAAGCAAGGACAGTGGAACAATAAGTCACCGGATGCCTGGCCCACTGCTGGCCACTGAGTCCCTAAGCAGGGAAAGAGAGGAGCTTTGCTTTGGGTGAGAGATTGAGAGAGGTTTTCTTCTGGACTGGACTGGACCACTAAATACACAAAAGTAAGACTGAGACCAAATGCCTGAAACTGATGACACAAAAGGCTACAAAACCTAACAATGGTGCTGGAGGAACCAGTCTCCCTGAAAGTGTGAGTTAAAGAGTGAGACTGAAAACAGGCAGATATATGGAAAGTCTTTGTAAGGAACATTCCAGACCCCCAGATTCCACTCGTACCTCCTGTCCTAGTCACGTGTTTACCCCTGCTCCACCCCAAATAGCCCTCCCTCAACTAGGTGAACAACAGAGGTGTTTAAGAGTGAGAGTGAGGCACCATAATGAAATAATGAAAAGCCAGGGTTATGTGACAGTTGACCCACCTAAAACTGGGACCCCTTAGCCACTTTGCTCACCTGGATCCCAGAACGCTGGCAGCTGGACTTACACACCTCCTAGCAGGTGACTTCTTATAAATGTTACCGGCCTAAAAGGGAAAACATTGGTGGAGGAACATTGGATGGCAGGCATCAAGGGAGGAGGGAAGACACTTTCCACTGAATATCCTTTTTATTGTTTGAATGGTTTGCCATGTGTATTTACTGCCTATTTAAAATAATAGATACATGAATATTTTAAATTGCAATGAATGCCTCAAAGAGATATGAGAAGATATTTAGTCTGTGAAACAAGAAAAGGATATTATAACAAAAGAGTCTAGCACCAAAAGCAAGCTATTGGAGATGAAAACATGATCACAGAAACAAAATGTGGTAGGATAAAAGTTTCCAGAGAGAAAACCCAAGTTCCACAAAATGCTTGGGAATCAAAATGTCATTTTCTCAGCAGCAAAACTGAGCAATGGAGCAATGCCTTCACAATTCTAGGAAAAGATTTCCCTACCTAGAATTCTAAACCTAACAAAATCAATGATCATTTTTCGGAGTAAAATGAAAACATGCAAAATAGCAAAACAATTTAATTCCCATCACCTTTTTTAGAAAGCTACCAGAGAGTGTAATCCAACAAAATGAGAGTCAAAGTTAAGAAAAAGATATGAGATCCAGAAAATAGGAGACTCAACATGGGAGAGAGAAAAAGGCTTCTCTAGGATGTAGACGAAGGAAAATTCTGGTCTAGAAAGCAGATAGTCAAGAGTGAAGCAAGAAGACAGAAGACTCCATAAAGGATGTGTCCAAGAGGGAAAAAAGAAAGACAAGAAGAAAGAAAGGATGGAAGGAATGTAGGAAGGAAAGAAGGAAGGAATTTATTGTCTCATCTAACTGGCTTCCCATAAGACTTAACTCAAGGTCTCACAGATGTGAGCAAACCCAGCTTTCCCTCTCTCCGTTTCTCAACTCCCCTCCTTAGAGGTGGCTCTGCCCTCGTGGCCCAGGATGGCTGCTAGCAGCTCCCAGAGCTACCTGCATCCCATGTCAAGTCCAGAGAGGGTTGTGGTCAATCCCAACCAAACCACACCCAAACTAGGAATGGGGAAGGGGTGAATTCTTCAAAACACTATAATAATCAAAACATTAAGATAATTTTTTCATCTGTAAAATTGGCAAGGATTACAAAAGAAGAGAAATGCCCAGGATTGGTGAGGGTTCAAATTGTTCCATTTGTCTAACGCTGGTGGGAACATAAACTGGTGTAAACTTCCTGAAAGATGATTTGGTAATATATGTGAGACATTTAAAAATGTGCATACCCTTTGACCAAGCAATTCTATGTCTAGAAATATTAGGAAAGAATCACAAATATTTACACATGTGGGCAATCCTTGAAGTTACATGTAATAATGAAAAATTGGAAATAATGACTAAAAATTGAGTCTTGGCTAAATAACATAAGGTATTGCCATGTAGTGAAGCCATTTAAAATCATATTTCAGAATAATATATAGTGGCATGAGAAAATTCCTATCTATTAAATAGAAAAGTAGATTGCAAAGCAGTTTGGTTAAAAAGATACATACAAAAAAAAAAAACAAGGTACATATACATGTACACAGAAAAAATACAGGAAAACATATATCAAAATAGCAACAATGACATGCCGGTAGAGGTCAGGAGTAATTTTTATATTTTGTACTTTTCTCTGTTTTAAAAAATTCTTCTATGAATGAACATGTATTATTTTAAAGTCAGAAAATATTTTTTTTCTTAAAAATAAGACAGAATACACCACAAGTCTTCTAATAGCCAAATTGTGGATTGACATTAATTAGATTATTTTCCCTACTGTTCGATACATGTCCACTTATTTTTGGTACCCTTGACCTCTCCACCTTTCTCCCCAGTACACCACCCATTCCCTCCACCCCAGCCCTTTTCTAGAACTCAACCCAATCAATGCTCACTCTCCTACTAGGGGACAGGACATTCCAACACGAGCTTGTACATTTCACAGAAGATGGTATCCTGTCATGCACTTTCTGAGGCGCTCAGGCTGATTCATTTCTTACTGACGTGGGTCTGATGTTTATCACCTGATCCACTTAGTAGGTACATGCTTCATGGGTGATCCGTCAGGATAACCCCACACAACCTGACAGTTCTTTGCTTGTAGTGGGTGCTCAATAAATGTTTGGATGCATAAATAAAGCAGTCAGATAAGCAGAGACATTTTAGAGCTCTCTGGGGAAGAGAAGAGACAGGAAAGCTATGGGAGCGAGAATTAACCGGATGGATTGCCTAGGGCTGGGCGAGGCAAAGAGCAACTCAGAAGTATTGGCTTCGGAATTACCTCATGCAGGCTTCTTAATCAATATTAAATGTTTGCTGCTCCCACACAATTTCGCTAGCATGTCCACCCCTGTGAGGATGTCCACAGTTTAAAAAGAATGAAATCATTAGCCCAGCCTGTATTTTCAGGGCTGTGGTACAACTGCCAGTGGAGCAGGGTATTTTACTGAACAGCAGATTGAGAACTTCCCCCAATTGGTTGGCAGCAGTGCTACACACAGAAGTCCCTTCTTCACGGACATGGACTCTAGCTGCAAGCACTCCAGGCTGTGGGGGAGCAGTTTTTGTGGCCCTTTGCTATTCACTTTGCCAGATATGTCAAAGGCGCAATCTCATTGAAAGCATATAAACAACAAACCACTAAAAAGAAGTCCACAGTGCTTCTCACTCTTCATAGGTCTTCCATGACTTGCTTTCTGCCCCATTGTAAAGCACTTCTTGTGCCACACTCCCTGAATAACATGGCATAGCTTTTGCTATTTTGTATTTGTTTCCTTGTTGCTTATAATTGTTCTCTAGTTGTTACATGTAAAAAGGTTGCATTGGCCAGGCGCCATGGCTCACACCAGTAATCCTAGCACTCTGGAAGGCTAAGGCCAGAGGATCACTCCAGGTCAGGAGTTCAAAACCAACCTGAGCAAGAGTGAGACCCCTGTCTCTATTAAAGATAAAAATAAATTAATTGGTCAACTAAAAATATATAGAAAAAATTAGCTGGGCATGGTGGCACATGCCTATAGTTCCAGCTACTCAGGAGGCTGAGGCAGGATAGCTTGAGCCCAGGAGTTTGAAGTTGCTGTGAGGTAGGCTGACGCCATGGCAATCTAGCCAGGGCAATAGAGTGAGACTTTGTCTCAAAAAAAAAAAAAAAAAAAAAAGGCATTAACTCAGCCAACAGAGATTGCAGTGGAAAGAATGCACAACTTGGAAAACCAGGCACCATGATTTACCAGCCTGTTCCCCTTAGCCAAACTGGTCATCCTCTCTGAGCTGTAGTTTCCTTCCTCATCTGTAAACAAATGACTACTAACTCTCGTCATGTGATTGTTTTGAAGCTGAAATGATATTACAAGTATAGAAATAAATGTAAAACATGATGTAAGTGTATGACATTATCTTTTGTATGGAATGCAGTAGATTCTCAAGAAATTGGAGCTAGTATTGCATTGTGGGGTTATGAGGGTGGGCACTAGAGTGAGACCTCTGTTTGCACTTGGGCAAATCAGCTTCTGTAAACCTTAGAATGATAATGGAACTCCGCAGAGTTGACATGAGGGTGAAATGAAATAATGCACGCAAAACACTTCCCAATAGTACCTAGCACATAGTAACCCCCTAATTAATGTAAGCTGCTGCTGTGTTCCAGTGAGAGAGGGAAATATGTCAATAAGAAACGTGTATTGGGACAGAAAGCATGGAAAATTGGGGTTATGGTGGGGCAGACACTGTAGAAATGGTAGCTCTGGTAATCTGGGAAGGCTTCGTGGAGGAACTGGACTTTCGGGAACTCTTTGGATTAAAATTGGAAGACGAGTTTTCTGATTGGGAGTGGAGCTATTAGAAAGGGTGTCCCAAACTCCTGATACAAGGTGCAAGCAGGTTGAGTGGGGGTGGAGTGACCAGATGTTGGGAGGTGGGAAGATTCTGAAATAAAGAAGGAGTTTGTCTGAAGCTTGGCAGCCAAAATGTAAGCCTAGCTGCCCAGTGTAAAGCTCAAAAATAGAGACAAGGCTCTCAAGGAGTGTTTGGACAGTCTTAAATTTGACATGTAGTGAGCCTGAAAGCACAATTGGCCATGCATAGCTGAAGGGTGTGTTACAGACTTCAGACAGGGACAAGCACTTTAGCAGCTCTAATGAGGGGTGACCAGTGGGATTTGTTGCTGAACGCAGGAATGCTGAACAGTTCAACAGGCCAATGAATTATTAATTGAAGCTTTGTCTGATTATGAGGAGGAAGGGAGAAGGAAGAGGAAGAGGTGTCTCTTGGTTGAGTAGAAATTTTGAGATACTTGGCGGGGGGGAGTCTCTACATCTAAGAAGAATACTCTTCTTCAAGAGATGAGGGACCCGAAAGAACGTTGAATTTGCCTTTACAAAAAGTGGGGTTGATATTGTCGCTATAAAGGATTTGGTGTCAGAAGTCTACTTTCAACCAAAGTTCTTTAAGATGGTGTGGTTCATGCCCCAAATTGAAGAAGATATGTAGATATTGGTAATCCCATGCAAAGGATGATAGGATCACAAAATATGAGAAGGGCCATCGGAGATCAACTGTAGTCCAATATCCTCATTGGACTAGATGAGGAAGCCGAGGCTAAGAGTTGGCATTAGCTACTCAAGGTCATGCAGATACATCTGGTTCAATTCCCTCTATATTTTCTTTTAGCTCCCTCCTCCCAAAATTTTAAGTTCCCTTAATCTCTTTGTTTCCCATCTGGACAGGGTCAGGAAGAAAGTCCTAGTTTTGTTTTGTGGCGGCTACAGCGCAACAAGCAAGTCCCCTTTAAACGCCGCCTTAGTTCTCTCCATCTGGCAGGCTTTGCTATGCCCACCGTGTTTCCCCATTGGCCATTTCGTGTGGCTTCTCGCCCCCCCCTTCCAAGACTCCCAACCAATCAACTCCTCCCTCTCTCAGTACCGGCGGCGCTCTGTGGACTGTACCATAGGGACCGTGCGGGGGTCGGAGAGGAGGAAGGGCGTGGCGACAGCTTATTTCTTTAGGTTATGCATATGATCCATGAGATTCTGGAAAATCTGAGCCTGCTCGTAGCAACGGGGTCCCTGAGGACGGGATCCTCGTGCCGGTCCGGGAGGCGCACTGAGATCGCCCACCCCCGAGGCCGGGGTCCCGTGGTTGGGCCTGGAGGGCCGCAGCCCCCGCCCTTCCATGTGCCCGCCCAGCCACCGGCGGCGGCGCCGCTGCTCCTGCCCCTGCTGCTGCCGTTGCCCGCGCCGGACCCTGCGGCTGAGGCTGCGGGGCTGCGGGGCTGCGGGTCCCGGAGCGGGGCTGGGCGGCCCGGGTCGGCCACGGGACGCAAGAGCCGAGGGGACACAACAGTATGAGGCGGAGGTGAGGACGGGGCTTTGGGTTCGTGGCCAGCCCAACCGCCCGTCAGGAGCCGCATCCCACCCGCGCCCCGAGCGCGGGGCTCCGGGCCCGGCTGGCCTCCACGGGCAGCTGCGGAGCGGGCGGCGGCCGCCGCGCCAACATGTGGGTGAAGCCCTCCCGCCCGGGTGGCAGTGAGCACCTGGCGCCTCCTTCTGGCGGCCGCTCCCAGCGCGCTCGCAAGCCTCTCCGGGCGCGCGGCCCTCGCCGGCCCTGTCCTTGACCTCAGGGCTTGGACGTGCGGCCGGGAGCGGCGGGCGGGTCCCCGAGTTCCCGGGCAGGCTGGCGGCAGGGCAGCCGAGGGGGGCTCCCGCTCCTTGTAGGGGTCGAAGAGGCTGGGGCTCGGGGGGCTGGGAGGCTTCTGGGGTGGGGCGGAGACGGCTCCGCTGCACCGGGGTCCGAGGTTTGTCCTGCCGCCCGAGCCCGGTCCCCGGGAAGCCCAGTCCTGGTGGCCCGGTGTGGAACCTGGCGTGCGCCGTGAGTGAGGGCTGCTGGGGCCGTTATGGCAGGTGGCCCCGAGAGAACCCTGAAATGCTTTTTTAGTTTTTGGTGGCAGAGGTGAGTGGGAGAGGTGATGGCAGCCACGCACTGCTCTTACCTAAGGGCCGCCCCCTTCCCTCACTGCCTTACAAAGTGGTAGCGCTGTTGGAGGTCGCCGTGGTACGCTGGAAATTAGGTTTGAAAATCACCTTGAGGAGCCCTACACAGGTTTGGGGCCGACCTGGTGTTAGCAGAAAGCCCCATGTAGCGAAAGCCTGAGCTTTGCTTGTTTCTGGCATCATCAGCTCTTTCACAAGTGTTTGCTGGGAGGAAGAGGTCTACCGGACCCCCCAGGCAGGGCCTCTGTACCTCATCTCAGTGAGGGACATGGACCTATATCTTGGCTGATTTCTCTCCTGGGTCTGAATGCAAAGTATTTCCAAAAATACAAAACCACATTCATATTCTTTTCATATTGAGGTTTAATGCAGACGTTAATTGTAGTTTGCATGAAATGGGTTAATGCAGAGGAATGTATGTAGGTGAACCGTGGAGGGTGTTTTTGTTTCTGTTTTGTGTGTGTGTGTGTGTGTGTGTGTGTGTGTGAGAGAGAGAGAGAGAGAGAGAGAGAGAGAGAGATCGAGAGAGAATCACATTTAAATATCAGGACACCAATGTTCATTTGGTGCCATCTGACAGTTTGCTACATAGACAATCATTTAGGTATCCTAGGGGGAGAATGAGTTAAGATTTATGGTAAGAAAGATGTCTTACTATTAAATCGCTGCTGCAGCCGGCAGGAAAGCTTCCCCTTCTCATTACCTGGCCACACAGATACTAGTTCATTGTTGTGGTTGCCTTCCCCTGTGAGCACATCTCTGAAGGGCCTTTAAGAGAATGTTATAAATTCCATATTTGATTATTAAATGTGCTACTCAGGTCAGAAATTTGGCCCAGATTGTTTTAGCCCTAAGGTGAGTTTTTCTTTTGATCCAGGTTGTAAATGTTTTTAATCTTTTTAATAGTGTATTAAATAGCATGAGTTAATTTCAGAATTATAGTAAAGATGTGATTTGGGTGTTCTTCTTGTAAAGAATGTTTCAAAACTTGAACCTGGTTCCTTGGCCAAGGCTCTTTTTTGTGTTCACAATGCTAACATTTTGAAGTGTCTAAAACTAGACTACAGATTGTGCCCCCCACCCACCCATTTGGGATGATCCCCATTCAGTGGTGGTTATTTCGTAGTGTTACTAGGTGTGGGAGAGAAAATGGGCTTTGGAAAGAATGTATGTAACGTACTTAGCACAGTGCTTGGCACATGGTAGATGTTCAGTAAACATAAGTAAATTTTTCCATTCCTCCTTGGGTTTGAGACACCTGGGGATAATGAAATTGGATGCAATTTTGATTGCATGCACCATCTATAAATTGGAAAGATTAGCTGCCCTCACTCCTCCTCCTACTCCAACTTCCAGCTCTCTAGACATTCTAATGGTAGGTTAAAAATGAAACACCTTGGACTTAGAAATAAAAATAAGGAAAGATTGAGCTCTTTCTCCTGACTCATGTCTTGCATTTTTAAAGAAAGGATGGTGCATGCCCTGGAAGAGGTCTTATATCACTCAGTACAGAAGAGCAGATGGTAAGCATTGACCTTTTCCTGGTCTGTTGAGTAGTCTCGCAGCAGGTGAGGATTTTGGTTGTTGTTGGTTTGACATGTCTAGGTGGAACCAGAAGCGTTACTTGATTTCTTCTGGCACTGGCATCTTAGAAGTGGCCCAGGATGGTCAAGGCCTGACCAGTGCATAGGGATAGGGTCTTGGCTTTGATGGGCCCTGCCTCTAAACAGGATCGTACAATGAGCAGTCATTTCCCTCCTCCTGCTTGTAGCAGGCTCCGTGTGAGCAGATTAAAAGGCCATCAAACCTAATGTTCTTCAAAAAGTAAGGACCATTGTTGGCTTATTTATGTCCTGTAATACTGGGTTTGGCCTTTTAATAATCACCCTCTGGATTTACTTACTGCTTTCACTTTGAGGAAGTGAAAGCTTTTTGTCACCTGTTAACTCATTGATTCTTGTCTCTGAGGTCATGAAAGTTTAGTATGGTATATTATTCCCATTTTATAGATGAAATGGAGGTAATATGATTTGCTCTAAATTGCAAGTGAGTTGTCCCTGAGACGGGACTTGAATTGTGTCTTCCTTCTTATATTACATTTCATTGATACCTTTGGAGGAAAAAGCCCCACACGCCTTTTTTTGGAAGCGAAAGGACTTAAAGAAGTGAAAGGCCATTGTGCTTTTCTGATTACTAGATAGCTAAGGATAGTTAACATTTATTGAATGCTTATCTGTGGGAACCTGCACTTGTTCCATTATATTCATATTCATTGCTTCTTTTATTCCTCACAACAGCATTCAAGGTAGGACTTAGCCTTAATTTTACAGGGTTTGGTAAGATTCCAGGTCAAGGGAATGACAGTAAGTGACAAAGCCTTGACTGAAAGCAAGGCTGGAGCTCAGTCCTGGGCTTTCTGATTCCAGAGTACATGCATGCTCCTATCTGCAATGCTTTAGCAGTGACTAATGGGCAGACCTCAGAGCCCCTAATATCTGCTGCTGATGCCTCCCTGGGTCTCATGGGTGGCTGTGGGTAGATGAGGGCTTTATTCTTCATTGCAGTACAGTTTTCACACTCTGGTCTTTTCCTTTACCAGAAGCATTCCTCTAGCCAGGTGGGAGTGTCATTACTTTAGAAAAAATAATCAGAGCTGAAAAAGCATCTACATTTGGAGAATATGAAGTATTTAATAAGACCAGATGGGGAGATTAGGGGCAGAGAGAGTTGAAGTGGTTTGTGGACAAAGGAAATTTCTGGTAATCTAACCTGATGGCATTTTTAGTGCCCAGGCTTTTTTACTTAAGCTGCTGGTTGAAATTGTAAAACTGGAGGCATGACACTTGTGCTAAAATCTGTGCGGCAGATAAGACTGTCAGTTTCTACTGTTGATGGCAAAGTTGAAACTCTAATTCCTTTTAGTCTTTCGCTTTCACAAATAATGCAGTATATTGTAGGAACAGTGGGAATGTTGTTTGGAAATTTACCTAAACTCTTTGTGGACTTCCCCTTCCCGCCAGCTACCTCCTCTGTCATCTTTGGTTGCACTTTTCAGAATTCAACTCTCATCCCATGGAATTGGGTGGGGTGGTAGGAAGTATCATTCACTCAGGTGCTTGGGATATTCCAGTGGACAGAACAACATCCCTGCATCCAAAAACATCCCTGCCCCCGTGGGATGCAGGGATGTTGTTCATGAGTTGCTGTTTTCTTGCAGTTGGGATTTAGCCATCTCTAAGTATAAAGGCACCGTTATCAGGAAGCTGGGAGGGATGACCAGGAAACTATCACCCCAAACCCTGTATTTCACTGACTTTTTGTCATTGGTGAGTTGGAGTTCCACAGAGGAGAGAAACTTGTGCCGTATCTTAAAAAAAAAAACCAAAAAGAAAAGAAAGTGATCATTAGATTGAAGCAGGGAGAAGAAATAGGACTGTTGGTTTGTACCTTGGTGAAATGTAGAAGAGGAAGGGCAGGAGCTTCTGCTAAGTAGTAAGTTCCTTGGGCAGGACAACAGCCTTTTTGGCTCTGCTAAGCCCTGCATCCCTCTGCAGTGCCCAGCTCAGTGTCTGTCACAGGAGTGGATGTGTGTCATGTGAGAGTGAAATCCAGCAGGGGGGGGGGCTTCCTGCATGAGGTGTTTAACTGTATATCCAGCAAAGGATTTAGTCTGGTTAACTCTGGGAGGAGAGGAATAACACAGGCAAGTGGGTAACTAGTAGCTTATATTGACTTTTACTTACTGCTTTAGGAAAAAATGTAAAGGCAAAGTGAAACTTCAGTTGCTCCCAGCCTTGTCCTCTCCCCTCTCCTGCCGATTTAAGTCTGAAGGGGCCTTGGGTCCTAGGAAGCCTTCTCCATGCTATTGTTGGATGCTTGGGAAGAGGGGAGGAATAGCAATCGGGCAGAAGCTCCAGAGTGCTCACTCCTAGCACTTGCAGCCCCCCAGGTATAATAGACCTTCTTTAACATGGACTATCCCTAGCCTACAAAAAATCAGCTTACTAAGGTTCCAGCGAGTACTCCTCCCTGCTTGCCCCCTCCTCTCCTGCCTCCACCGCCAAAGCTGCCTTGTGGTGATTGAGCACTGGGTGGTGGATGGACAAGGGACAGGAGTGGGAAAGCAGCACCTGATGCTGAGGGTGCTGGCAGCGATGGCAGCAGTGGAGGCTTGGAGACCACTGTGCCGGGTGCTGTCCTGCGTGTCTGTATGTCTCAACGCATTCAGTCCTCACGCAGCCAGTCAGGGTGGGTGCTGCTGTGCTCCCAGCTTTACGCATGAGGCTGCCGAGGCACAGAGGGCCAAAGAAAGTGTAGTCAGGATTCAGACTTTCAGACTAAGGCATGTGGTTTCGGATGTGTGCCATCACGGACCATTTGAGGACAACTGCCTTGGGCAGAGACTCCTGTCAGGGTTATCTCCTTCCTGGGGGTCATCCCTTCCTCTTTCACATCTGTCCTTTTCACTCTTGAGATACAAATCAGCAGTGCTCCAGGAGAGGTGCATTTAGGCTAACAGGCATACTCCTTCAAATATTCCTGGCGCATTTCTCAGGGGCAGAGTCAGGAGGTAATTCTGAAGTACTAGGAAGAGAGCACAGGCCCAGGTGGGTTTCCCAAAGGCACCTAGGACAGTATCAGCATCTTCAGGGACCTTGGGGCTGTGCCGTAGGATCCAGAAAGAGTGTTGAGTACAGCTCTGCTCCCAGAAAAGGTGAGGCAATCCTTCCCTTCCTTCTGGTTCTTAAAATGTAAAACTCAAGCAAATCCATCATTACCCTATCTAAAGTACTTTATTGATGACTTTTTAAAAAGAATGAACTAGCCTGGGAGTCCTAGCCACCATATGCTTGACAAATGAACTTTTAGAATAGAACCTTTTGCCTAGTTTGGCTATGACTGGTCAGAGTCATTTATTTCCTTGGGAAAAAGGAAAAAGGAAGTATTTTAACTAGTGACATGGACTTCTGTCAGTTTGTTTCCAAAACAGACAGGCTTTTCTCAAAACCAGCCTTGTAGAGGTAGAGAAAAAAGTCAATTTTCTGCATTTGGTATTTTAAGTACCTTTAGCCAAGCGGGTCCTGTGGATGGTTACATAGAATAGCCATATAGTTATCACTTACTGTGTGTTGCTGTGGCCAGACACTGTGCCAAGGGTTTTCTGTGCACACATCATTTCTGGTTGTTAGGTAGGTGTTGTCACTCCTGTTTTACAAAAGGGAAACAGTTCTAGCAAGGTTAAGGACCCAGTGAGATGTGTGACTGGGTGACTCCAAATCCAGTGCATTTAAACACCTTGCTGTGAGATGGAATGTTGAGTGAGCAAAAGGAAGAGGAATGGGGGAGAAAAAGGCAGTGTGAGATGGGGGAAATATTCACAAACACTGTGTGCCTGGCCCTAGCAGGGAGGGTGGGGCACAAAAAGCCCATGGGAGCCAGGGAACAAAGGAGATTTGGAACTGAAGAGCTTTGAAGGGCTTTAGTAGGTTACACACATGGACTTTTTCCAGCACGTATTTATTGAGCACCTACCATGTGTGAGTGCCAGGTAATAAGACAGCATCCGCCTGTAAGAGGTCACATATTTCTAGGGGAGGCAGACACGTGTGCAGTAACCTGTAGCATGTTGTGATAAGTGACTTGACTGGCCAGAGAGCCGCGAGCATGGAGTGGTAAGCAGATTTATACTAACTAGCAAGATTCTCTTTGATTCTGTTTTGTTTATCTCTTGCAGTTTGAGAATTTCTAGAATTTACCTATCCTCTGTGGCTATTGTCTCGAATGTTTGTGTTTTGCAAACAGGCTCTTGTTGCAGCTCCTTCCTGAGTACCAGCCTGTGCCTTGGTTTCGAGAAAGGCTGGGGCCACCTTTGCTTCTGGTTGCCCTTAGGCCCATCACCACTGAGAATCAGTTGGGTGTGGTGTGACTGTCCTTGCTTGGCCAGCCACTGCTCACCAAGAGTTACAGGTGCTCCCATGGATGGGACAGCCCTTCCCAGAGGAGTGTATGGCGAGCCATGCCCGTTCCCAAGTGTTGCTGCAGTGGTGGGAGCAGTACTGGGTGTGGAGGCGCCTCCTTGATGCTTTGGGCATTAGCTTGACCATGTTGCCTCCAGGGCTCCTTTCTAACTCTAGGACTATGGTGCGGTGCCTCCCATGGCCTTGGAGCCAGTCAGAGCCTTGTGGTGGTGTTGGCCAGCACAGTAGTACCCTCCCATTCTTCCATCTTCCTTAAGTATTTCTTTGTCATATGCTATATTTGGAAGCTGATGTAGTATGCAAAAAGGCCTACTAGGACTTCTTACTGCTGGATATGCTTAGTGGGATACAGCTTTGTTTGAGTTTTAATCTTTTATTTTCCAAGACTTTTGGATCACTTTGATCAGGTCCATTCAAATAGAAATTACTTGTATCTCCTGGAAATGAGTTAAACATCTTCTGACCTCTGCTTTCTGCTATGTTAATCGAGTTGACTTAGTTTGGTAATAATATTTAGGACATTTTTCATGCAGTTAATGAAAAGTTCTCTCTGTCCATAACCAATGAGCCCAGAGAAGTGTTCATCAGCTCAAAGGTATCCCTTATGCTTTAAGCAAACAATTTATGGAAATGGGGATTTACCCCCCAGATAAAATAGTATATATCTGTATTTCTTAGCTTTAAATTGAATTCTTCACAGTAAAGGAATTTTGCAACAGAATTCATTCTCGAGGAGTGTAAAATTTCACTTTTTTTTTGAGACAGAGTCTCACTTTGTTGCCCGGGCTAGAGTGTCGTGGCATCAGCCTAGCTCACAGCAACCTCAAACTCCTGGGCTCAAGCGATCCTCCTGCCTCAGCCTCCCGAGTAGCTGGGACCACAGGTATGCGCCACCAATGCCCGGCTAATTTTTTCTATATATTTTTAGTTGGCCGATTAATTTCTTTGTATTTTTAGTAGAGATGGGGTCTCGCTCTTGCTCAGGCTGGTTTCGAATTCCTGACCTTTGAGTGATCCATGCACCTCGGCCTCCCACAGTGCTAGGATGACAGGCGTGAGCCACCGCGCCCGGCCAAAATTTTACTTTTTTATATACAACTTTTTCAGGCAGCCTGATCTCTCATTATTGGTGGGAGTGACTGCCTGTCCTTGTTCCCCTACAAACACATGCAGCCTCGGAGGCACAGATGCTACTGGCTCTGCCTTTGCAGTCTCCCAAGGCCTGTTGTCTGGGCCTGTTGGTACGGCATGCAGAACTAGGTGCTGTCATGGGCTGTCAGTCCTGGCACATCCTGGCAGGGCCTGGCTGGCCCAGCCTTTGCTCATGCAGTATTCATTTGCATGCCAGGAGCCGTCTGGACCGTCTCTGTCTGTGCTGCCTCACTCAGCTTCATGTGCAGTTGCTTTCCTTTCATGCTTGTCTCCAGGCTATTTTTGTAAGCTTTTATGAAGTCCAAGTGCTTAGGCATAGGCAGTAGGCAGGAAAATCCAGAATGGCATGTAGATTGTTCCCTGATCTTAAAGGAGGTCATTTGGCTAAAAACCTCACTTGTATTGGGATATGGGAAAGGTGGGAAGGGCACTGACTTATCAGGAGTCTGCTTTGTGAATATACTTTATGGCATAATCTACTTTACTCCTTATAACAATCTTACAAAGCTAGGTATATGGTGCCTGCTTAACAACAGGTTGGGAAACATGAGGCTCAGTGAGGTTAGATGACCTGTCTGAGATCTCTCAGCTGGTAAATGGTGGAGCTAAGTCAGATTAAGGAAATCAGAATGTGTAGTGTTAAGAGCATGGACTCTGGAACCAGACCATACTGTCTGTACCAGTTACTAGAGTGTGTGACCTTGCGGATATTCCTCAACCTCCCTGGAACTCAGTTTCCTCATCTGTGCATTGAACAGCATAGCAGTCCTACTGTTCTTGTATGGTTGGAAGCATTTACTATCCTGCCAGGCACATGGTATCCTGCAGTGAGCACCCGAGGCGTCAGCAGTGCCATCTTGACCAGTGCTTAGGAAACTTGGAGTGGAATACCGAGGCTTTTGGCTTCCTCTCATTCAGGGAGGAGCCCATGGGTCCAGGCTATACGGTGCATCAGAAGCAGTTTTCTTTGCAGTGTTTACATGGGTAAGAGTGAACAGTGCCAGCCCCAAGGGGGAGAGCTCTCCTGTCTCATGGCCTTTTTCCTCCTAGTCAGTCATATCCAGGGCTTACTCCTCTCCCGTGCTCCCTTCCTCTATCTGCCTTTCTCATCAATATAGAAGTGCCCACAAATGCCTGCTTTTTGTCTTGTTAGCTCCTGATGCTTTACATTGTTTTTTTTTTTTTTAAGCTATTCTTTAAACTTCCTGAAGTAACTTATTAATTAATTTTTTGTCTATTGGGCCTTTCCTCCAGATGTTGCACTGTACTGGATATTAGAGCAGGGCAGGTTTGTAGAAGTGTATGACCTTGTCTCTGCTCATGACAAACCCGTCTGCTTCAGAAGATCCAATACTAATACACACAACAATTAGGGGGAAGAAAAGTGATGAAATACCAGAGTGGTATGGATAGTGTGATTTAGGTGTTTGGGGAAAGCAAGGAGGGTAACTGTCACCTTTGGCCAAGCGCCAGTTTAGATGCTCTATGTGCATTGTAAGCCCCGCAGGTTAGGTGATACTATGTCAGCCCTGCCTTACATGTGAGGCTGCAAAGACAGAAGCATCTTGTCCAAGGGCATTCAGCGCACAAGTGGGAGGAGCCTGGGGCTTGAACCCTAGTCCACACTGACTTCCGTGGGCCTACCAGGAGACACGACTTGAACTGTGTCTCAGGTCATTGATAGGATTGTCTGGGTGAGATGAGGCGTGCTGGGGTGAGCAAGGGCTCAGAGCTGAGAGTGAGCGGGATACATTCGGGGGCAGCAAGGAGGCCAGCCTGGCTGGGCTGGAATAGAGCTCAGTGTTTATGAACAG
This sequence comes from Lepilemur ruficaudatus, assembly GCA_963574885.1. Classification (NCBI taxonomy): domain Eukaryota; kingdom Metazoa; phylum Chordata; class Mammalia; order Primates; family Lepilemuridae; genus Lepilemur; species Lepilemur ruficaudatus. The sequence goes on from CAUYRT010080751.1 coordinate 48,077, forward strand.
CAGTGCCAGGTTCTGTCGGGTGATGGGAGATGAGTAAGATGTGTTCCTTTCCCTCTGGAATCTTGCCGTAGCTGGGGAGACAGACACACAAATAGATGATTTCAGTGCTGCGTGGTAAGAACTGTGATGAGGGTAAGTATAGGGTGCTGTGGGAGCAGAAGAGAGGGAACCAGAAAATGTTCCCAGAGCCTTCAAATGGTGGCAGGCTTAGCAGTTGAAGACAAGGATGGTTTCCTCAAAGGCAGAGAATAGAATGAATGAAGGCATGGCTTTGTGGGCTTTTCTTGTTAAAAACCAGTACAGAGTACAGAGTGGAGTCTACAGGCAACAGGGAGTCTGGTAGGGGTGTTTGAACACAGCACCAGCGTGGAAGTAGTGTTATCTTAGGTCAGTTAATCTGGTGGAGGCAGGAGAGGTGAGAGTCAGCAAGATCAGTTGTGGGAGGAGTCAACAAACTTTTTTCTGTAAAGAGCTAAAAAGTAAAGGTTTTAGGTTCTGTGAGCTAGATGGTCTCTCTGATGCAGCTATTCAACTCTGCTGTTGTAGTGTGAAAGCAGCCACAGATAGCACAGAAACGGATCAGTGTGGCTATGTTCCAGTAAAGCTTTTAATTTGTGGCCTCCCAAATTTGAATTTCATGTAATTTTGACATGTCACAAAATAGTCTTACTCTGATTTCTTTTTCCCACCCATGATTTTAAAATGTAAAAATGACTTTTTGCTTGCAGGTTGGATTTGGCCCATGGGTCATGGTTTGCCCACCCCTGAGCAATGGGTAATAATTCAGGTGTGACATGACAAGGAACTGGAACAGAATGTTGACAGTGGAGATAAAGAGGAAGGGACCTGATGCCAGAGACATTTTGGAAAGAGGACACTATTAGATAGAAGAGATAAGGAGAGGGAAGAGCCCCAGATAATGCTAAAATTTCAGGTTAGGTGCTTTCCCGGCCCCATTTGTTTTCCACTTGCCAAAAATATGACTTGATTCTGGAGAAAAACCCAGGGATAGTTGATGCCTTAGGTGCTTCCTGACTTCTGTCAGCGTTGTTAATTGTTCTGAGTGTGTCCCTTGAGAGTGTCATTGCGCCAGCTGGATTTGCTGCCTTGTCTCCCAGGTGCATTGGGCGGAGGCGGCTCCCACTGTCACTGGGACAGCATGTCCACTGTTTGCTGGCCACAGGTACAGTTTCTTTTTTGTTAACTTTATTTTGATAGAATTTCAATTTTATAGAGAAGTTGCAGGAGCAATTTTAGGAGAGCTTCCCCACACCTGGTATCTAGATTTATTAAGTAGATTTTATTGTTTACATTTCGAGCCATTCTCCCCCTTGCATTTTTTTTCTGACCATTTTGAAAGTCAAAGACATTGTGTCCCTTTACCCTAAATAATTCAGTGTGGATTTATCAAGAATAAGGATGTTCTCAGGCCACAACCACGGAGTGTTCAGCATCAGGAAACTTAAGATTGATGCCGTACTGTTATCTAATTGTCTTTGAAGCTAGCATCCCTCCTGTAGCTATCATGCATAGCTTACCTGGCATGCGGAAATTATGGTGTGGCAGATGTTACATCACAGGTAGGTAGGGGCCTGCCTGTGTCAGGTATCCACACTCCGGACAGCAGGTCCCCAGCACCTGTGCTGGAGCTGCTCAGTGGGGCAGCAGGCCCACCAGTTGCCTAAAATGAGAGCAGTCCCACAGCTAAAGGGTCACTTGTTATCTTGGGCTGCTAAGCTTTCAGAGGGCAGGGACTTTGTTTTTCTTCACATAGTTCCTGCTATTCTCTGCCACCTCTGTGAGAAGATTTATTTCCTAAATGGAACAGCAGCACCTGAGATCTCAGTTATGGTCACAAACATGTTCTCTCACAGCTTTCCTCTCCTGCTGCATCGTAGCCTGTGGAAAATGATTTTTCTAAGGTGGATTTTTTTCTAGACTTACTCTGGAAAATAAAAAATGGAATTAATTTATTTTGGAAATAAAATGTGAGGAAAAAGATATCCTACCATTTCTGACTAAGGGCAAAAGGGGATTTCCTTTTTGCTACTTTAGAAGACTGAAATCAGAAATAGAGAAGTTTCTGATGCATATTCCTTAACTCCTTGCAGAGGTCAGTGGGAGCTGTGGGAAACAATCTCGACACACTGCACTTGGTAGGCAGAAGCAGAGGGACGGCTCCCTTGTGGGCAGTGGGGTGACTCGCTGCGTCCAGCTGGATTCTCTGTGACTTAACTGAATGCTTAGTCTTTGCATTCAGCCTGTGTAGATGTGATTGGGGTTCTTCACTGCGTTCAGTCATTACTGACCTCTCAAGAGCCCATTCTTGTGATCCAGGACATCCGAAGTCCAAGACTCAAGAATCTTCCCTGTCTTCAGGCCGTAGGGCCCTGTGCTGGGTCTGGGAGAGGGTGGTTTGTTTGGTCATAGGTGGGTGAAGAGGCCAGTCACCTCTGCACTCCCTGGGTCCCAGTGTAGATGAGAAAGCTTTGATTCTCCTGCAGGTGACTCACGTGAGGGTGCCATGTCAGGTAGAGAGATGTTGGCTATCAACGGGTTTGAAGGGGCATACTGGGGATGGCATTTGAGTATCACATAGGGTGGATGTGCTTTGAAATAAGATACGAGTACCATTTACTTGCTGATGTTTCCCTAACACAGACAGGTTACTGCCTACTGCTGATGCAGAGGACCCATGGGCAGAGGTGTCAGAAGCTGCCCTGTTCATCCTCCTGGGCCTTGTAGTTGATAGAATCCACAAAGCAAGGCAGATAGATCCAGCAAACATCAACTTAAAAGTGCCAGGGACTTTGCAAAGGGAGTAGAGGCCACAGGCTTTGTTCTCAAAGTTCACAGTTCACTTTAGAAATGAAGATAAATAAAAGAGCACCTGATGAACACCAGGAAGATAAGGAGACTCAGGTCCAAACGGCACCTGAGCATTCTGCTGCACAAAAGACAGTGGTTACCATCCCCTGTTCTGCCCAGGTTTCTCTGTCTGTCCCTTCCACACTCCAGGCACGCCCTGCCTCAGGGCCTCTCACAGACTCTTCCCTTTCCCTGGAACACTCTTCCCTATGACATGGCGTGGTTAACTCCC
>CAUYRT010080756.1:0-26368 GCA_963574885.1 Lepilemur ruficaudatus
GCTCACAGCAACCTCAAACTCCTGGGCTCAAGCGATCCTCCTGCCTCAGCCTCCCGAGTAGCTGGGACTACAGGCATGAACTCATCCTTTTATAATGGCATGAATCCCATCCATGGTGGTGGAGCCCATGTGGCCTATTCACCTCTTAAAAGTCCCATCTCTTAATTCTGTTACAATGGTGATTAAGTTTCAACAAAGAGTTTTAGAGGGAGCAAACATTCAAACCATAGCACTTTTTAAGGTTAAATAATATTCCGTTGTATGTAAAAACCACATTTTGTTTATCCATTCATCCATTGCTGTATATTTGGGTAGCTTTCAACTTTTGGCTATTGTGAATAATGTTGTTATGAATATGGATATATAAATATCTTGTTCACATCCTTTTTTCAGTTCTTTTGGGTGTATAACCAGAAGTAAAATTTCTGGATCATATGGTAATTTTTTTTTTTTTTCCTTTTTGAGACAGAGTCTTATTCTGTTGCCCTGGCTAGGGTGCAGTGGCATCAACATAGCTCACTGCAGCCTCAAACTCCTGGGCTCAAGTGATCCTCCTGCCTCAGCCTCCCAAGTAGCTGGGACTACAGGCCACATCACCATGCCTGGCTAATTTTTCTATTTTTTTGTAGACATAGGATCTCACTCTTACTTAGGCTGGTCTTGAACCTCTGGCCTCAAGCGATCCTCCTGCCTTGGCCTCCCAATGTGCTAGGATTAGAGGAGTGAGCCACTGCACAGCCTAGTAATTCTATTTTTAATATTTTGGGGAACTTCCATACTGTTTTCCACATTGGCTGCTCCATTTTACTTTCCCATCCATGGTGCAAGGGTGTTCCAGTTTCTCCATGCTGTCACTAATGCTTGTTATTTTTTGCATTTTTCTTTCTTATAGTCGCCGTCCTAATGGGTGTGAGGTTGTGGGTTTTAATTTTTAAATCCATTTGTATTTATGTATGGAAGTCTATTTTATCATGCAGTTTTAGTTATTTGTGAATTTTTAAATAATTTCACTTTTGAATTATTTCCTTCCCTTATTTGGAGAATCTCTCAAGACTTAGTATTGATCACTTTTTTCAGAACTGTGGGGAGCAGGTTAATGTTGAGGAGGTATTTGACAGGATCTCTGCTTTCAAGTTGTTTATGGTCTAGCTGGAAGCTTGCTTAGAAACTTCCTAGATTTTTGTCTCAGATCAAGTCATACCTGCTCTTACCTGGTGACTTACCAATTTGCTCAGGTGTTTGAAAAATAGAGATGGTGGAAAACACTGTAGCCAAGTGAAAGGTGAAAAGATATTCCATGTAGAAAGAATAAATGGGGTGAATTGTGGAGCTGGGGATGGACATGATATTTTGGAAAGAAGACTGGCCTGATTAGAACTCAAATTCATATTGGAAAATGTGGGGAAAACATAAGATCAGTCCAAGCCAGACTGGGGAGGATCTTGGAAGTCAGGTGGGGCATTCAGAATTATTGGGGCAGGTATAAGGTTCTCCATCAGCGCAGTGCATGGCAGGCTGTAGGAGGTGTTTTGTGTTGATGGGAGGGAGAGAAGACATGTCATACCAAGTGAATGGTTGCCCAGGCGAGAGGATCACAAAAGACACCAGACTAAAAAAGGCAAACCTAACACTTATCTTTAAGGGAGAAACTGTAAGCACTGGAGACAGATTGAATACGGGAACTCTGAGAGGGAGAAGAAGCTCCTTTCAGAGCTATGAGATATTCTGGGGACGAAGTGCTTATCTCTTCAAAGGAGATTGTAGTTGTGAGAAAGATGGAGAGGCCCAGTATTATTGGCATTCATTAGGCTTATGTATGAGTTCAAGGGAAGAAAAAATCAAAATGTCAACAACTTAAACAAGATGAAAGTGTGCATTTCTGACACGAAAGTAAAGTCCAGAAATGAGAGTTCATATAACTGGCCAGGGTTCCCATGGTCATATCAACCTCAGTGTGGCCAACGTCCAGCTTATCTTCCTGCCGACCTTCGCTCTATATCTTCCTTTCACTTTCATCTGACTGCTAAAATCCAAGCTTTTTGTCTTCTTGCTTCCCCACAGCCCGCCAGGAGTAAATGCCACTGTGCATCTGCAGTGTGTCTCTGTCTGCCCGTCCCCGCAGCCCCTCCCGCCCCAGCCTGGCCTCAGCACTCTCCCAGCTCTTCAAATGGTCTCCAATCCCTTCTCTAACCCAGCCTTCCCATGGCTGCCAACGTAGCCCCACTAAAGAGCACAACATTCCTGAGTCACAGTCCTTGGATGATCTCCTATAGCTTCTAGAATAGTTAGAACTCTAGCTTGACATTCAAGGCCTCTAGATCAATTCACTAAAATCTTGCCACCTAAAACAATTGCTTTGTTTCATATTACCATTCTCATTTTAATCTCATCTAACTTTCAAGACACTTTAAGGGAGATGGCTTTTAGGTAAATTTCTATTTAGGAGAATTAATGACTAAGAGTGACTACTTTAAAAGCAGTGTTTTCACATTCAAGGCCAATAGCATAGAAGTGACTGCATTTCACCCTTACAAATGTAGTCTGATTTTGTCTTAAGAGATCAAGACTATTTTTCCAGTTTGCCAAGGGTCCATGAGTTCTTTGGATTCTCTTTCAATCCCCACAAGTCAGAGTGAGGAAGTTAGATCTGAGCAGGGTTGACCTGAGGTTTTGCGGGGTCTGTCCTGCTCTGGATGCTTTGTTTCCTGCTCTGTCCAGAGGAGGAAGTGAAGGATGTATAGAGGGAATGGAATTCATGTTCTCTGGGGGCATCTGTCTGGACTAGCTTAAGATGGATGTGGATCTGAATCTCAACTCCAGTGCTCACTGTCCTGTGGTCTTGGTGTTTTGCCGTTTATCTCTGGCCTTAGTTCATCACCCATGAAAGGGGGCTCAAACCCCCTTGTGGCGGGGGTTTTAATCACAGGATTCCCACCCTCCTCGTGTTGTTGTCATAAAGATCAAAGGTGCTGGAACACTTTCCAACTTCATGCTGTGGGAATTTAATACCTCCTCTATTTGTTTTCCAGGCTGCCACAACAAATTAGGAAGTCTTAAAACAGCAGCAATGTATTCTCTCACGGTTCTGGAGGCTAGGAATCTAAAATCGAGGTGTTGGCAGACCCATACTCCTACCAAAGGCTCTAGAGAAGAATTCTTTCCTTGTGTCTTCCTAGCTTCCGGTGGCTGCTGGCGATCGCTGGCATTCCTTGGCTTGTAGATGCATCACTGCAAGAGGTGGATTGGCAGAAAGGACACACGATACCCAGGTTCTAGTCCCAGCTCTGCCTCTGACTCCATGTGTGATTTTGGGTGGGTCCCTTCCCCTGTCTGGGTCTCAGTTTCTCCATAGGTGAAATAAGGGGTGAGGTCATGAGATCCCTAGGCCACAAGCCTGTGAAGGGTCTTGGAGAAGAGGAAGGCTAAGGAGAGCTTTTGAAAAAAGAAGGTTTAGAAAAAGTTGCCTGCCTCGTATACGGCTTATGAAAATTGTACATTCCATTTGGAATGATGAAATAGTTCTGGAGATAGGTGGTGGTGATGGTTGCACAACAATGTGAGTGTGCTTAATACCACTGAACTGCACACTTAAAAATGGTTAAAATGGGAAATTTTACGTTACGTATGTTTTACCACAACAAAAAAAGAAACCAACAAAAACATCACTCATAACACGATACTTCACAGTTTATAAACTTCTCTCATCTATTTTTCATGTGATCTTCAGAATAACCCTGGGAGGTAGGTGCAAGCCATGTTTGTATTTCTATTTTTACACATGGGGAAACTGAGATGAGAAGCAGGGTGCCCTGTGACAATTGCCTGACCACAGACACAGTGTTGTTTCCAACGTGCCACGGTGGACTCCTCGTGGCTCAGTGCCAGCTCACTCCAAGAGTGGGGATGTGTTCCTGGGCTCTGTGTCACCTAACACAATGCCACACTCTGTGGGCGCTGTGTGAATAGCTCTTGCTGGTGATGATTCAGACATTGGGGAAAAGAAGGAGAAACTAATGAAGAGGGGGTATTTCAGCCAACACATGTGCCATGTACTGACCTGGGGGTGGTGGGCTCAGCAGTGAACGAAACCGACACAGCCACTGCCTTCATGGAGCTCAGAGTCTCATGAGAAGACTTCATCAATAACTACAGTTCCAAAGTTTAATTGAACAAGCACTAGCATGCAATGTGCTGCAGAGGGGAGGTTCCAAGTGCTTTGGGTGGGAAGGGTAGAGAGGCTCACTGACACTGTGGGGTAGTCAGGGAAGGCTTCCCAGAGGAGGTGAGCCTACAGCTGAGACCTGTCAGAGGGGTTGGGGTGGGGTTGGGACTGGCACTAACGGTGGACCCAAGGGTTACCGGAAAGGTGGAAAGAAGACCATAACAAAGGTTCTGCTTTACTTCCTTTCTTCTATTATTAACATTAACTTCCTCAAAGGGTGCCTTGAAAAAAGGAGAAAATGGTTTCAGGAGCTGTTATTTTTTGCCTCCTCGCCCCTCGAAACTGGGCTGAATGGAGGAAGTTCAATGTGAAACTTTTGATGGCCTGTGCATTAATTAATTAATTAATTAACCCCCAAGGCACTGAATATCCAAGGCATGTAATGTAAGAGCAAAGGCTCCCTGGAATGGACGCCAGACCTTGGGTTCTACGTGTGGGGCACGGCCACCTGCAGTGGTCCTCAGACATTTAGGAACTTGCCTTTCTGCCCCTATAGACACCGTGAGGGTGTATCCAAGGGGTGTGAGCCCGAGTGGGCTGTGTTGGTGCGGCTAACAAGTACGCCCTCCCATTCTCTTCCCTCCCTACTCACACCGTGCCCTCGCTTTCCACAGCTGTGAAGACCACTCCTGAAAACTCCTTTTCCTCCTCACTCAAGCCCGTCTCAAGAAATCATGGTGTAGAGAGACACTAGCAACACACCCTGTGAACTTGTACATTGTCTTGGTTCTTTTCCTTGTTAACTCCATGGCCACAATCTCCTCATTGGTAACATGGGGGATGGTGATGCCTACTTCATAAGACTAGTACCTTGAATTTTCCAGATTTTGCATTTTATGGATGTAGCAACAGGACTCAAAAAATTGAGTGATTTGCACCAAGTTACACAGCTAGTAGCAGCAATCAGGAATGGAGTCCAGGTCTTCTGTCTCTAAATCCAGTGTTCTTCCCACTGTCAAAGCTTCCCACCTGTGTGTACAGTGTTTCCTTGGGTCTTCAGTATTGAAAATGGCAATGCCCTGGGATGCCCAGGTAGGGCCTGGCACTGTAAGAAAAAAGGTTGAGAAGCTGTGCATATGGGACACTATAGTAAAAAACATATTCAGATGTGCATAATTTTGCTATCATGACATTGGTCATAGGTTTAATTTTTTTTTTAATTGTTTTTGTGCCAAGTCATTGGTTGGAAGTAGAATTCTCTATTAGAATTGGCCTAGGAGTGTCACATGCTTTGTGTGTTCAATGGCACAGTCTGTGGTATGGTCAGGTCTCTACTTCCCTTTGTGATGGGTAGCTCAAGGTCATGTGTGCCTCGTCTCAGCCCCAGACTCCTGGGGTCGCTGTCCAGTAATGCTATACGTCCTAGTTTCAGAGTCAGATTATGACACGGTCTCGAGGAGTCACTGCCACACCTCTCTTATTCCCATGGCCCCAATTCCAAATTCACCAGGTATAGCTGCAGAGCTTTCAGCTTTCACTGTCCTTGCATGGACTGTTACATTTCATGAGCTACTAGGCCATGCTTCTTATAGTTAGAAAACATGGATGGGTGAGTTGGTATATTCTTTTTTTTTTTTTTGTCTTATTCACTGTTAATTCCCTTTAAAAATCAAAGGGTAGGAGAACTTTAAACATTTTGAAAGAGACAGTTAATCAATACACATTATTCTCCAAACATTCTAGGAAATTCAAGGAAATTATAAAGTGCCTCCTAAAGGCCTCTTCAGATATCTGTGTGCCTGCCCTTCAGAGAGAAAGTTTCCTCTTGGCACATAAAGAAGTCAAATTAGGCCCAGAAGAGACTATCCTTGTTGGAGCGTGAATGTCAAAGAAACAATCTTCAGTAAAAGAGCTTTCTCTCTCAGCATGCTCTGGAGAGAAGAATAACTTTGGTTGTTGGTAATGCCTGCGCAGGGCATAGTGAGAGAGTTTTGGGGATCATGAGAAATGATATTTGTATGAGGTCTAAATGTCTTACTAAGTAAGGATTTTCACTGATTCATCTTTGGGAAAGAAAATTTTCACTTCAGAGCGCACAGAGGATTTGGGAGCTGTAGAAGGGATGGTACCCAGCCTCTCCCAAGACAGGAAGTAGGTGCTTTCGTCAAGGCTCAGTGGTTCCTGCTTAGAAACAGTCCCCTTCCTTTGACGTGTGGGACAAACACTCATCCATCTTCTCTGCCAACTTCAGAGTAAGGCCCTGGTTTGTTTTGGGGACCAGGGCATTGTCTCTAGCCCAGAGAGCAGCCCCTTTGGAGGATATTTACAAACACTTTCCTGGTGATCAGCCCTCATAGCTTGGAGATTTCAAGAGAATTGGCTTAGAGCAAAAGGCAGTCCCTAGGAACTGAAACTCAAAGAGTTTCATTATCATTAATCAAGCTAAAGTTCACCTTTTCTGTGGGTGAGTCCCATGATTCCAGCTAAGGCTGGGCCAATAGCAGGAATCTTCTTCTGGGAGACATGCCACAGCTGAGCACCTCCCAGGGCCCGAGAGGTCACATCTCTCACTGCTTCCTGGGCATCAGAGGCTCAGCCACCAGAGGCCCCCGCAACAGCCATCGTGGTCCAGGCTCAATGTCTCTGCGTATCAGCTCTAGAAATTCTACAGTATCTGTTCACCCTGCAAGAGCTAACTCAGAGGCCAATTCACCTGTGTCTGGGGGATATCGCAGGAGTAAATGACCTATGCAGTTGACATGCATGAGGAAGTAGCATTGTTTATAGTATGGTTCAAATCTCAATTTTTTCATGTATTATCTGTATAACTTTAAGCAAATTACTTAGCCCCTGTGAGCTTCAGTTTTCTCACCTGTAAAATAGAAATAATATCTTATTTCTTAAATACTACAAATAATATAAAGCATATGCGGTATTTAGCCTAAAACCTGGCATAAAGTAGGCCCTCAGTAAATGATGGATTCAAAATATTCCAGCAACACAATGGAAGATGGAAACGGAGGTTTCTCCTTGGTATTGTCATTTACTTCGGGCAAGGCCCCTCCCTCTGGGGGTTATGCCAATTAGGAGATCATATCAGATCAGGGAGCTCTTTGGTGAAATTAGATTCAAGAGAACTGGGCTCGAGTTCAGAGCCCCTTTGTTACTCCAGGACAGGGGTCCCCAACCTATGGTGAGTTGTATAATTATTTCATTATATATTACAATGCAATAACAGAAATAAAGTACACAATAAATATAATGCACTTGAATCATCCTGAACCCATTCTCCCAGCCCCAACCCTGGTTCATGGAAAAATTGTCTTCCATGAAAATGGTCCCTGGTGCTAAAAAAGTTGGGGACCACCATTCTAGGAGGTTTCTGCCAGGCCCTCCAAGCGCTGATGGTCAAGGTGCCTTTTGCCCCGGCTGTGCCAGATTCTGCTGGAAACTGTACTCTTTATCCTTAGTATTCCTCAGCTCGGGCTGACCACTTTTTGGTTAACACGTGGTCCTCTCTAAACCCTTGATTATACCACTGACCCCAAGCTGGATTAAGTGTGCCTCCAACAGAAAGGCAGCTCTGGTCTGCTGATGGGCTCAAGGGTACCTCACTCAGCCTCTTAACGCATCTGAAATGCACCAGACTTTAGTCTAAATGCCAGGATGTGGCAATAAATTTAAAAAAACCCAAATGCCTGCCTTCATAGGGCTTCCATTCCAATGGGGAGACAGACAGTAAATAAGAATATAACATAATATAATTAATAAACGTTACAAATAAAAGCAGCAGAGGAGATCAGAAAAGGCCTTTCTGAGGAAGGGATGTTTGAGTAGAATCTTGGGTTAAATGAAGTGAAGCGTGTGAATACGTGAGGTAAAAATGGTCCATGCATTGTTTTCATTTTATTGTGGTTATTATTGTGGAATATTCACACATTAATTCTGCCAGTATAAAAAAATCAAATCAGTAGTATCTCTAAGATGGGTGTAAAATGTCCTCTTTGTCCCTTTTTGACAGCAAATGACCTGTGTGCCAGCCCCTCCACACCCCCTAGGTGTTCCTTTCCAAACTGAGGCTTCTCTGGCAGCTTCTCATGAGTTTCACCCCAACTTTCGTCTCTCTTAACAGATTCCTTTTTATCAATGGTTCATTTGCATTGAAAGAGGTTTTCATGCCAGGCAATATTTTTGGGAACATTTTACAACTCCTGTTGCTAAAATTTTGAGAGAAGATGCTCCAAAAAGGCTCAAACCCTTTCTCTATTGGATTATTTCAAAGCATAATTGGAAGAGAATAGTTTTTCAATGAGCATGTCAGTAATTCTTGCAAAGTGTCATTAACTTCTGATTGAGATCACAGCTGTGTCTACATGTTGCTAGACATCTGGATGAAAAATGAAAATGGAAGGCAATGAGATGTTAATACGAGGTGAAAGTCCAGCTCTGCTATCCCTTAGACACTGTGAGTGGTTGCCCCTGGGTCACCCAAACACTTTCTGGGTCTTCTGTCAATCATACCATCCTATGAGAGGGGGAAAAAGAGAGCTGGATTGAAGAAAGAAATCGGGGTATCAGTCTTGACTTTGGTGCTTTCTGGTGTGTGACCTTTGTCCAACCTCAGCTTCCTCATCTGTGAAATGTGTGTGCCAATGCCTGCACGACTTCCTGAGAAGTTTATAGGAATTAATAAAGCAAATCATGTACGAGGCAGAGGTCATATTGTATTTATCTTTGCATTTCCAGTTCCAAACGCAGGTATGCAGTAGGCACTGGATACAATTTTGGTGAATAATGTATAAATGGATATAGTATAGGCAATGCTCTAGCACTTATTATTTATATAGCTCTATTCATGTTTGCCAATTCCCTCTGGTACTTAAGCAAATTTACCGTTTCTAGAATATGAGGACACGTAATCCAGAAAAAAGATTTACTAAAAGCATGGAATGTACTATGCTAGGTGTAAATAATGTTTTTTTTTTTCTCAGTTGGTCCAAATAGTGAATAACCCCAGCTTTTGTTCTATTTGGAGCACCTTTTTATCATCTATGTCATAAATATTTTCATGACTATTGCTTAGTAGTCAATGGGTTTCTTTGTTGGCATAGAATTTAAGATATTTCCCTAATAAGGACACCCAGTGTTAAAGCAATGAATTTCTATAGCTATGCAGTTCAGAGAGTTACCTAGGAGATGAAAAGCTAATCTGTCTGGAATTTCTGCCCTTGAGACCAAAGATACTATAAATTTGCTCTGGAAGAAAATAATCATGGTAAGCATCTTAATTTCTTCCATCTCGTTTCCAAGCAGATGTCGCCGTGTTTTAGCCTGGAATTCATCATCTCTCTGATACATCAACATTGACATATTACATCTTCATCTCTTATTATAGAAAATGGAAATGAAACCAGAATGTGAGCATGTTGAATGAATTGAACTCCCCAGAGATTTAGGGGAGAAGAAAACCTCCCACTTGCCTTTGACTTTTGGATTTCTTGTTTCCTTCATGTTTGGATTGCACTTTGAGAAGTCCATCTGGAAGTTCACTTTTTGTATTTTGCAAATGCAAACAGAGCTTTTTATCAAAAGACAAACCTCCAGAGGAAGAAAAACATTTGGCAAGGGGGGAGAGAATCACCTCAAAAATCCAGTGACAGTATTTAAGGTTAAACTTCAGAGATTAAACTCCATTTATTTCTGGGCTTTGACTTTGCCAGTCTGCTAGTTGGGGAGAATGCATGGATATGTTTAGCCGTTCACTTCCTATCTATTAAGCTCTCCTTTTAGAGGATGAGTTTGGATAGGTGTCAACACCTGCAAATGTCATCAATCCCGTAATACCTTTGTGGCGCAGAATTATCAAAGTAGCACTGCAAAGCCTGCCTGGGACTACAGTCACCCCATAGCAGGCACCACTACACCGTCTTTCCTTTTTCTGGCCTCAGGAAAACATTCTTAGGATTTCAGGATCCTGTAATATGTTGAGTGAATTGCGTTCTTCTTGAATTCCTTGTGAAGTCACTCTGGTCCTTAGAGATTAGAAGTTTAAACTTGGAAGGCCATACCTCATCGAGTTCTCTTCACTTTGGCTCCCGAGCCGTTTCTGTCACAGCCAGACTTAATCCCCTTCAGACATATCAAGTCAACCATCAGTCAAGGTGGTCTTTATTTCCTTCCACATGCTACAGAGATTAAGGCTGCCTGATTTTCTCATATATTCCCTGGCACACTGACCACAGACTCGGCTGCTGTCCAAGATGGATGTAAATAGTGTTTACAACTTGGCCCACACTTGTTGGCCATTTGTGGGAAAAATCCATCTTATCCTAGAGTCATGAGGGCTAATGCCATCTTGACCATAATAGGCTAGACGGAATGAACAGTAGTACCCCAGAACCTCTTTGCAAATTTACAGACCAGGGAAGAGAAAGAGCAGTTTGCCTCAGTAGGTCTGGAGAAAACAGTCAGCATTAGGCATAGAGGCCCATAAATATAGCATTGGATTTAGGGCTGGGACCCAAGTTCAAATCCTAGCTGTAGTACCCTCTATGCATGTGTCCTTGAGCAAGTAGCTGAATCTCCTTGGGTCCATGTTCTCATCTGGAAATGCTGTCACCTGCCACGATCACTGGATGATTGGGATAAGGGTTAGGAGGGTGTCTTGGGAACAGTCAAGTGCTGTTGAAGTAAGAGCTACCACCATTGTCACCAACATCACATTATAGGTTGTCTGATGACCATTTATTGCAAGTTTTTTTTTTAATTTTATTGGGGGAAAACTACAAAACATTTACAGTACAATGTTTACAGTCACAATCTGTAGTGAGCTGATTTCCCAAAATATATTACCACTCAAGTTGACTTATCTTGTTACAAGTTTTATGACGAGTCCTAACATACATTAAGAAGTTTCTTATCTGCCTCTCTGAGTCCCAGATTTTTTATTGTAAAATGAGGTGAAAATGATTCTGCATAGCTCACAGATTCAATGAGACAACAGGGGTGAGTGGGCCTGGAGTGCACAGGGCAGTGGTCTTACCTCTCTGTCTCTTGGCACTAACCTGAGACCCTGCAGAGTAGCCGCTCGATATGTATTTTTTAATCTGAGTTTCCCACAAACACCTTCCTGGAAGCTCTCTGGTGACAGGGTCAATGATCTTGGCACACCACTGCTAAAGACTTTGGAGAACTTAGCAAACAGGACAGCAGGGAGAATCCTTCCTGTCTCCTTGCTCCAAGGTATGGTGTCGTCCCCCTGTCTCCCAGGCAGGTCCTGGCTGGGAGGTTCTGTGATTCCACTTCAAGAGGAACGTTAAAGACAGCACAGTCAGAGAAAAGAGACCAGGTAGGGAAGGAACTGGAAACAAAGTCAAATGAGGCATATTCAAGAAGACTGGGATATTGAATCTGGAGACCAGAACACATGGGGTTCCATGACACAGTCTTTAAACATCTGGAGGAATTGGTGTTTTCCAAACTTTTCAATGCAACCAAAATAAGAAATAGATTTTATGTCACCACCTAGTACATATTTACATAAATCTATAAACACTTGAAACAAAACTTTGAAAAATAATTCCAGTCTCTATTACATGCTGTGAAAACGGATATTTTCTACTCTACTTGGTTTAATTCAATTCAATTCTATCTTCATCTAATTTATCTTCTCCTATTCTAAGTTCATTAAATATAATGCTGGATATAATTCCAAAATTGATTTTATAAGCCATTGATGAAAAATATTGATGGAGAAGATATGCATAGTCCCAAAGGATGAAATTAGGACTTCAAGTGGAAAATTAGAGCAGATTTTAGTTCAAAACAAGTATGAAATTACTAATAATTAGATGCACGCAAATATAGAATGGGCCTCTAAGGTAGTGAGACCCTCCTCCTCAGATACATTGAAGATTAGACCTAATTTATATGCTGTGTCTGCGGATTTAGGATCCTCCAAGTTCAGAGATTCCAAGAGTCCACAATAAACGTTGAGCTAAAAAAGAAAATCTATAATACAAAGGGAAGATTTTGGTCCAAAGAAACTAAAAAGAAAGCAGCAAGGAGGATGGGTGGTAGAGTCTGGGAGACTGTCTTCCCTTAGCCTCTGTCCAGTGAAAGACAAAACATTCTCTGTTACATTTCTGTTCCCTACTGAGTGATCTCCCTTCTCTCACTTTCTTAGAAAAAATTTTGCTGTTGTTGACAGTAGAAGATTTTAAACCTGTTGCTCCTAAGCTGCTAGGATGTCCCTTTTTCAAATTTTATGATCACTTTAAACCTTCACCACAGCTTTTGTAGCTGCTTTTTTAATGTCTCACAGAGTTTGCATTTCATTGTGCCTTGGGCTTAGCACAATGTCAGGTATAGAGTCAGCACAAACAATTGCCTATTGCACAAATGGATAAAGGCATGCATGCATAAGTGAATGAAGACTCCACTAACTTCCTTCGAAAGCAGCATCTTTGAGTCACTGGTATAGATCTTGATGGGAAAGTAGTGTGTTTAAGAACCAGAGGGAATAGTAATGGTTGTTGAAATGTAATGTTGACCAACAGATGATATCTAGGCATTCTGGACATTTTTAGGGATAAGAACTCCTTTGAGAATCTCATGAAAGTTAAGGATTCTATCCTCAGAAAAACAAACATGTATATTTATACAAAATTATGCATGAAATTTCATGAGTTCAGTTACCCACTCTCTGGCCTAAGGTTAAGCTTAGCAATTGGATCTGACTCAAATAGACATTTTTTTGTATTTGCTTAAGTAAGTAGGATTTTGAGACAGTGGAAAGAAGCTAACATTATTGCATCATCCTTACTATGCACCAGGTATGGTGCTCGTATTTTATTTACTTTAGTTCATAATAATCATGTGAAGTATGTACTGTTATTGTCTCCTATATACCCATGCATATGTTTTATACTACATGAATATATGTATATTATATACATACATCTATATATGGATAAAATATGCATAAGCACACATAGACACATATGCAAAGAACGTTCCATTCATGACAGCCTATTCTCTTCCAGGTCCTTCCCTTCCCTCTAGCCTTCAGTCAATAGCTTCCAAACCCTCATCCCTCTCAGGCTCAGAATGTGAAACACACTCAACTGCCAACTTCTCTAAAACAAAAGTCTAGCTAACTCTCTAGGAAGGGAGCATGCATGTTTGTTTCTTCCTGATGAGTCTGGGTAGTGAGAAAGAAGACCCGTGTCAATTTTGCAATAGGACATTGTGCCATTATCACATTCTCAATAAAGTGTCCTCAACAATGGGAGAACACAGAAATAAATAACACCCAGTTTTTGTTTTGTTTTTTTGAAACAGAGTCTCACTCTGTTGCCCAGGCTAGAGTGCCATGGCATCAGCCTAGCCATAAAAAAGCAACCTCAAACTCCTGGGCTCAAGCAATCCGCCTGCCTCAGCCTCCGGAGTAGCTGGGACTACAGATATGCACCACCATGCCCGGCTAATTTTGTTTCTCTATATATATTTTTTAGTTGGCCAATTAATTTCTTTCTATTTTTAGTAGAGATGGGATCTCGCTCTTGCTCAGGCTGGTTTCAAACTCCTGACCTTGAGCGATCCACCTGCTTCGGCCTCCCAGAGTGCTAGGATTACAGGCGTGAGCCACCGCGCCTGGCCTCAAGACCCAGATCTTGTTTTCAAGAAACTCATCATGTAGTTTAAAGTTTAACTGAGTTTGTTGGTTTAATTGAGATCCAGTGGCAATCCTATATGGTGGTCCACACTTAATAAGTGCATCTTTCAGGGTGGGCTACACTGTTGGGTCTATGGAGTGTTTTGTGCTAATGAGTGCTACTGGTCTTAAGGAATGAGGTCTGGTATACAGGCTTTCAAGTTGTTGGCATAGACTAGTTAGACCAGAAGTATGAGGGAGTTTACCCAGGGATTCCTTGGAGAGTGAGAAGCAATGACTGAAGCCAGTTTTCTAAGCAACACTATTATTTATCAAGGTGGGGGTGGGGGGAAACTGGAGTGAAGGCAGAAAGGAGAACTAAAAGGGAACACTATGAAAGGCCAAGGAAGGGAGTTTCAAGAAGCAGGGTGTGGCCAGTAGTATCAGGCCACTAAAGATAAAGTAAGATGAAGTCTGGAATATTCCATGGACTTGGCTATGAGGAGTTCAATTTCTGTGAAGTAGTGAGGGGGAGACCATTGCTGTGGGTGGTGGAATAAACAGGAGATGAGACAGTTGAGGACTGAAATAGATACCAGTGGTTCCCAAATGCTGGACCATGGACTCAGCTACATCAGAGTCACCTGTGTGGCCTTAAAAAACATAAATTCCTGGCCCTGACCCATATCTTCTGAGTAGTCTAGAGTAGGTCCCAAGGATCTGCATTTTTAAACAGCCAGGTTTGGGAACTGTAAGAACATAAAATGCCTGACAGCAGACATCGTGTCTGTCTCATTCCCCACTGCATCCCCAGGAGCCAGAGTAGTTTCTGCCATAGCAGCTTCTTGGTAACTGTATTGATAGCAGTTACTTGAACTGAACCATTGGTATCAACTACTTTTTACAGAGTAGTATTAATAGTAAGAGCATCATCCACGTACATCCGTAAGGATGCAACAGACTGATGACCTCAAGTACAGTCTATCAAAAGTCAGGAGGCTACAAGGGTAAATAAGCTTTAAACACGATTCCTTCAGGTCTGTTGCTCCCACACTGAGAAGTATCACAAAAGCCTCTGACCGATCTGGGGCAGCTATTGGCAAATCAGAACTGATTCATTAAAATTGTTCATCTTAACAGAAAGGGCTGTTTATGTGTCTGACAAAGACACCTGCTGGAAAACAATATGCTGTACTAGAAGGGACACTTGGCGTCCACTGGAGCCAGTTGCATCTCATATCCAGCTTGTGCAATCGTTGAGTCTGTGAGTTCTGGACCCCTGGGGGCCTATGTAGGTAACTCTGGAGTGGCGGGGGGAAGGCATAAATCCATTTTCCACCAAGCATTGTCAGAAGACTGAATAAATAACATACCTCCAACTATACATGTTAGCATTTTCCTGAAGAACACATATGCTATTGCAATTAATGAAGTACAACTTCATCATAAAGTGTTAGTGATATCTGAGAGCTTCCAGAGATCATAAATTAGGTTGAATCATATAAAGTTGCCATTTTTGTGAGTCACATACAGGGAAATCTGGGCACTTTTGTATAGTTTAATCTACTTTTTTCCCAATCGAACAGATGATACAAAAGTTATGATCTTGATCTTGTGGGAGTCAGGCAAGATTTTAGAATTATAAAGGGGTCACATGGTAGCCAGCCTCCAAAATGGTACTCATGACCTTCATCTCCCAGTGTTCATGTTCTTGTCTTTGTGTAATGCTTTTCCTTTGAGTGTGGGTTGGATTTACTGACATGTTTAGTGACATATTTCTGATGAATAGAATACTGCAGAAGTGATGTCACCCTTAATATTAGGTTATAAAAAGACTGTGGCTTCCATAATGAGTGGACTCTCACTCTTTGTGTCTCTGTCTTGGACCCTTTGGTCTGAAGGAAGCCGGCTGCTATGTGAGGTAGACACTCACGCAGCCTAAGGAGACAGCCCCATGGAGAGGAATGGGGGTCCCTCCATAGGCCAACAGCCAGTGAGGCACTGAGTCCTGCCACCAGTCACATGAGACAGCCTGGAAGAGGATTCTAGGGCCAGTCAAGTCTTGAGATGACTGCAGCCCTGGCTGACAGCCCTAGTGCAGCTCTGTGAGAGAATCTGAGTCAGAATCTCACAGCTGAGCTGCTCCCATGTTCCTGACTCTGAAACTGTGTGAGAGTATAGATGTTTGCTGTTATAAGCTGCTAAATTCTGGAGTGGTTTATTCCCCAGGAATAGATAACTAACACAGTTCCCTATTTTCAAAATGTTAGGAACCAATGGTCAAGCAGCTTTTAGCTCAAACATACTTTCACATATACCTTTCAAGTCTTATAAGACAAGTTCTCATTGTTTAATTACTGGGGAAATTGAACAGTATGTACTAATGGAAAAAATGTAATATTTGGAGCCAGAAGGTATGTATTACTCTTATTAGCTGTGTAAACTTAAAAAGCACTTAGTTTCTCTGCGCTTCTCTTTCCTTTTAGACAAAATGCAGATGACTACGATGCCTGCCCTGTCTTAATGTTTATTGTAAAGATTAGACTGTGAATACCATTGATGGATCCTAAAGTGCTATGAAAATGCGAGTTTTTTACTGATGGTAGAATTAATCATCTCTCAACAAGGATAATTTGACCAAGGTTACACAGCTAATTGGTCGCAGAACAGGAATGTATACTAAAGTCTCCTAATGCTAAGACCATGGCTTACACAACCTTAAGCAAGCCACCTTTACTGTATGAGCCTCAGATTCCCCACAAGTGAAACGAAGGTTGGACCAGGTGAAAGGATTCTTGTCCAGGTGCCTGAGTGCCCAGAAGGGCTGGGTGAGGTGTGTATCTGACACCCCTGGGGTTTCAGAGTACCGTCAGCCTGAGTGGTGATGGTGGGGAAGGCTTTGTAGTGTGCTCTTTGTAGACGGTGGCCTAGGTGCCACACAGAGGCTGCCAGTGCCACTGCCTGAGATGACAGGGCCTGCTCCTCTGCTGCTGCTGCCAGACTCCTCCACACAAGCCCCTGCAAGAGCATCCTATCATTTGTCACTTAAAACCACACATACTTTGGATTTGTGCTGGTGCCAGGGGAATTCATAATGAATTCAGTTTCCATTCATGCAGGAAAGAAAGCAAGACTTGGGGGAAAAAAAAATCTCCTGAAAACATTGCCTTAGAGTTTCTGTAGAAGATGACAAGTATTACATTTTGAACAGAACTGACAAAGTCATGATTCAAGTTAAAATGTTAGTTTGGAACTGTACAAGCTTCATAATAACATTGTTAACCAGTATTTGTAGAGAGGTCTACAGTTTACAAAACTCATTTACATATATTTTCTCATTTGAAGCTAATTATCCTCATTTTCAGCTGAGAAGCAAAACCTCAGGGAAGTCAGGTCATTAGTGGCAGAACCAACTCTTGAACTCTGGTCACCGTTTTCAAAACAGTGTTCTCTTTCCACTGGGTCACTTGGGCTCCCGTTGCAGTAGGATTTCCTATTTCCGAGAGTGGTGATTTTGTTATTGCTGCTGGTCTGGTTCTCTAAGAATATTGAACTCCTCAAAAGCAAACAAAAAAGAAAGATGTGATGTGGTCACACACTGTAAGAGAGAAGATTTATAGCTGGAGCTGTCTGGGTGAGTGAGTGTTTGCAGAGTGTGTGTGGCAGGCAGATTCGAGTCTGGCGTATGTATCACTAAACGTCTCCATGAACGCGAAAACTTGAGGCTTGATCCTGCGAATTTGTGGCTTTGTGGTTAGAGGATCAAGGGGGCTCTTTGTAGGAGATGGAAAGGCCTGAGCTATGTCAATCCCTGGCCTTGGGAGGGGTCATTGTGGAGCAGGCTGAGGAAGGAGGCCTAATCCCTGGGGTCGGGACACTCAGGGGTCTGGGAATAGGTTCTGACGGGAGAGCGTTGGCCCAGGGCTGGGCTCACTGGCCAGGGAGGAAGCTGGCTGCAGTAGACATTGCTTGGGGTTTGGAGTTGGGCAGATCTGATTCCAATCTCATTCTTCCTTTCACTGGCTGTGTGGCCTTGGACAAGTCATTTAACCTTCTTTGTTCCTTGTTTTTGCAATTAAAAATCAGAGACAATACTATTGTCTGTCCTGCTTACTGATTTGTTTTGACTATCCCCGTGAGATCTCATGCTGGGTTGGGCTTTAGAGAAATGGTTGGCAAACTGCAGCCTGTGGGCCAAATCCAGCCTGCTGCCTGTTTTTGTACAGCCCATGAGCAAAAAAACGACTTTTACATTTTTAAATGATTGAAAAAAAGCAAAAAAGCAGTGTTTTGTGATACATTTTATATAATGAAAATTATATAAAATTAAATTACATATGTAATTATGGAATTTATATTTAAATGTAAGTATAAAATATGTAGAATTATATATCATTATCATAGTATATGGAATATGTTATTATAGATTATATTACATATATTTATATATAAATATGAAGTATAAATTATATAAGTATAAATATAAAATTAAATTTCAGTGTCCGTAAAGAAAGCTTTCTTGGGCCACAGCCATGCTCATTTGTTTATTATCATTGTCTACACTACTTTTAATGCTGCAATGGCAGCTGTGACGGAGGCCATATGACCTGGAAGCCTGAAATATTTACTATGTTGGTCCCTTACAGAAAACGCTGGCTCTCCCTTCCTTCGTAAGTGCTCACTGAGCACTGTGGGGTAAGTGATGTTCTTCTTTTCTGCAGGTGAGAAAAGAGAGCCCCCAGAGAGGAAAAGTGAAGTTAATGCCATGTGGTTTAAAATGTTATACAAACAAACAAAAGCAAACCGTAGTTTGTACTGGACCCCAAACTTCTAATTGCACATGACATTCTCTTGATCCATGATTATAAATCCCTACCCAAGTTTGTAGACGTTGGCAAAATGGCAGACAAATGTGGGGTCAAGTGGTGTCAGGGAGATTAGCAAATAGAGTATACGGCAGAGAGAGGGAGAACAGGTTAGAAACGCAGAACCAAAGCACTGGGTGGCCGGACCGCCAGAGCAGAAATGCTAGCACTGTCGAAATCTAGAAGGAGATGTGATTAGTAACAAACATAGGAGAAACCTTCCAACCTCACCAGTGATGAAAGAAGGACAAAAATTTTTTAAATGAAATACCATTTATACAAAATGAACAAAATGTTAAATAATCATGATACCCAATACAGGTGAGGTTGTGATGAAAACTGGAATACTTATGTATTGCTCATAGCAATGTAAATTACTTAAAAATATCCCACTAACTTTAATTTGGCACCATGTATTAAGAGTTTTTAAAGCACTCTTATTCTTTGACTCATTGGTTCCATTTCTGAAACTCTATCCTTAGAAAATAATTCTAAATTCAGAAAAATAATATCCACCAAAATGTTCATTGCAATGTAGTTTTAGCATCCCTTTGGAAGTAGTCAAAAATAGAGTTGGTTAAGTAAATTGTGCTATATCAGCCCAGTAGAATATAACACAGCCATTAAAGACTAGATAACAAGACAGGAAAAAAATGTTTGTATTGTGTAGCCAAGAAAAGCAGAATGAAAATTGTAATTCTTCTATGGTTTGTGCTATATAAAAGTTATGTCTGTACTGAAGCAAGGAGAAATGGAAACACATGATTTCTTAAGGTGATTGTCCTTTCAATCCATTGTTGTTATAACATTGACTGGATGGGAGAAAGGCTGGAGGTGTTTTCTCCTGGAGATTAGGTCGGTGATGGCCGACCGGCCACGTTGGCTTACACTTATACCAAGACCTTCTGTTTGCCTCTACTCCAGGCCAGGATAGAGTCCAGACGGAGGACAGGCTGAGCTCACAGGTAGGGTCAAGGAGGTGTTCCTGCCAGGGTTAGAAAGGTATGGAAAGAGGGGACCAGGAGTGGGCAAGTCTGTCAGCAGATATTTAATGACCTCTCAGCTAGCACAGTGGTTGAGTTGCCTTGGAAAGAGACTGGACTCAGAGTCAGAGCCCCAAGATCAAGACTTGACCTTGAATGCAGGAGGGCTCGCTCAGGCATGAGGAAGCACGGGCAGAAGGCATGGTCCAGCACCCAGCTATGGGGAGGGACTCTGGGGCTGGCCCTGTGCTGGTCCCCAAGAAGACAGGCAGGAAACAGACTCAGCTCTGTCCCCAGGAGCTCCCCAAGAGCACAGTTACTATCCACAGGAGACTGCAGGGACAGAGGAATGTTAGACGCACAGACATCGCCCAGCAGAGGGGAGCCCCTAGCACAGCCTGAATGTCTCTGGTCATCTCTGAGACTCTCCTGCTGGCCTCACTGGTGATTGTTTCTGCACTGACTGACACTAGTGTTTGTTCTACATTCACATCTAGCTTCTATTTCTGGATTTTAATCATGGCCTGGTGAAACATTCTGTATTTGAAACCCTGTGAGGATATTTTGCATCTTAGTCCTGAGTAAAGACTCCTCAAAGCTCCTCTCTTGTTTGGGTTCTTGTGCTAGACTGGATTTTCCCATCATGAAAATTCTGTCTGAACACGGAGAGACCTTCCAAAACAGGTTTTCCCTGTCTTCAGTAGTTTATCTTTCCCCTTCTTGGTGCTTTCTTCTTCCTGTGGCAGCTGTTGGCACCCCCTCCCCATCCTCCCCTTGTGCCCCACTCTGATTTCTCCCATGAGGTGGTAGCAAGAGCTCTGCCCCCCGGAAGCATCAGTGCAGAGAGGGAGAGGAAGCATGTTTGCCAAGAACTCTGAACGCCAGGGGAGGCAGAGAGGGCGACACTGGGACAATGGAGGGATCAGGGCATATGCTGATCGCATGGCAAGGGGCACAGGCTGTCCTGGTGGAGAGAACTGTGTGAGCACGCTCCCAGATGCAAGAATTTGAGGGGTGTATTTGGGGAACAGTGAGCAGCTCCGTTTGGAATTATTCCAAGAGTTTTATTTGTATTAATTCAATTTTCTGGAGACATGGAGCATGGTATGAGAAACGGGATTTATCTTGGATGAGGCCCTCTAGGGGTGCTATGAAGGGTTTCTCCAGACCTACAAATGGCGCACTAGCCCTAGGAAACCTTGCCCTTGCTTAATGAGTTATTGGGAAATATTAACAATCCCAGTAAAAGCAGCAATAAACTACGTGCTGCTTAAACAGGCTCCCTGCAATTCTATGATACAATCATCATTATAATGGTTATCATCTATTGAGTGCCCCTGGGAGGTGTTAGCACCTCCATTTCATAGATGAGAAAACTGAGGCTCACAGAAGATAAGAGACTTGCCTGTGAGCACACAGCTAGTTAGGGCTGAGGGCAGGATTCACACCCAGGCCCATCGCACCTCCAAGCTTGGCACCTGTCCGCACCATTTGGTTGTCCCCGGATATGTGTGAAGGCAAGGTGGTGAGGGTGACTTGGACTGGCCACTTATAGGTGCTTTTCTTCAAGGACTAAGAAAAAGACCTGCCATGAAGGCATTTTAAGGAATTATCTGAGGTGCAGGCTCCCAGCAAACTAAGTGCTTCAGCTGCAGAGAAGGAAAACCCAGCTGTACCGTCTGTGAAACTGAAACCGGGGTTTGGGACCCGCCCTCCTGGAGTAGGATGTGAGGAGAGACAGGAACGCTGGGTCCTGGGAGGGCTGGGGGGAGAACAATGCTGCTGCTGACTGCTGCTCAGATGGAGCAGGGATGTTGCCAGGAGAATAACATCAATTTACCTCTAGACCTTTACAGAGCTCCTTTCCTTTCACATCATTTTGTGATCATCTTGCTCCAACTGTGGGAAGTTGGCAGGAGGGGGGTGATAATTTCCCTATTACAAAACAGCAAATAGAGACTCAGAGATGGTATGTGATTTTCCTCGGGTCACACAGCTTGTCAGCAGCACCACTTGCATTCAGGTTTCCTAACGCATCCTTCACACCCGATCCTCATTTTTCGTTATATTCCTGGAAAGAGCAGGACCAAAGGAGCTCTTTCTGAGGACAGGCTGCCAGAATGGACTCAGAGATGTCATCTGAATCTGAAGTCCACAGAGGAAGTGAGGAGGTGGGTGGGAGGTATATGGAGAAGGAACGCAGGACTCACCAAGAGGACAGGGCGGCTCGGCTGCTTCGGACGGGGCCCACTTGGAAAGGACTGAGGAAGAGAATGGCAGGTTTAACAGAGCTGGGAGGTAAAAGGAGAAGCCGCCTGGAGAATAGGGACTCTCATTCATTTGTGAGGAAAGCGAGAGTCCGGCACACATGTTGAAAGACAGAAATCATTACCAAAATATGGGTGAAGCCCAGCTATGTAAGAGAGATCCCATAAAAGCAGAAGGCTGGGATGTATTCTTAGATAAGGCAGAAGTGCATCAAAACTGGATTCACTCTTCTTACAATGATTAAAGCTGACTTTTTTTTAAGGGCGCTATTGGGAATGAAGAAACTGAATGTCCGGGTCGCTTGGGCGAGATGACCATGTTCGGGATGCTGTAGGACGCATCCCCCATCCCCCCTCGAGTCCATCCCAGCCCTTGGTCGGACTGTCGAGGCTGCTGACCACGCTGCCAGGTGCGGCTATTTCCGGCACATCAAGCATGCGTTGGCCCCTCGGCTGTGCTTTTGGTTGGATTCCATAAGCCACGATGAGTAATATTCATGAATCCTATTCTAAAGATGCTAATTACTCTTTAGCATACTATTATTGGATATCACAAACCTTTTTATAAAAGTAGCCAATAACAGTTGCCATCAGTCACCTAAGCCTCATAACCGGGAAGAGGGTGTTTTAAAAGTAATTTGCTTTTTATATTCCACAAGAAGTTTAGCGATTTCAGTATCAGGGAACATTGCTTGGTTCATCTTCACATTTGTTTTTTAAGATATCTCAAAATAAATTTATCACTTCCAGTGAATGTAATCACTTAAGAAACTCTAATTCATAATGTTTGGAAAATAACAGTACAGATATTTTTTTTTTGAAAAAATCCAGCTTAATTAATGACTTTTACTGAGGTGCCACTTTTACTCAGTGGACTTTACCAGATAAATAGATGATATTAGTCTTTACTTTTTAAAGTGTCTTATCTGGGGTTGAGGTCACTACAAATGGTGAGCATCAAGAAAGCTGGAAAGGATAGGGTCAGATTACAAGGAGCATGTGGCAGGGTGCCCAGACCCTTGGGGAGGCCAGAGTGGAGCCACACTGGACCCCAGCCCAGGAGATAACAGATCCTAGGAGCTTAGGGAGCTTAGGGCTCAGTATGGGAGTTGTAGTCACCAGGCAAATCCACCCTCAAAGCTGGCAAGGATTGGTCAAGGGGATAAGGCACGGGAGGGAGGGCAGAAAAACGCTTTGTGTAGATGGTGAGCTTGGCAGGACTCTGTGGCCTCATGGGCTCCGTTGAAGGCTCAGGGCCTTGCCCTCCACCCTTCCCCCACACCCCCCAGGAGCCTTGGGTGGTGATGGTCTGGACCCAGAGCCTGTGGCTGCAAGTGACCAGAGCTAATAGCTACCTGCTTGCAGGAAGCCATGGAATGCAATCACATCATGTTCAGGGGCCCTTAGATAGGGGCCTTAAAAGCAGATTTAATTATAGGCAGGCATTCAACATCCACTCTGTGTTAATCTCCTGTGTTAAACTTTTTGGGTGTATTTTATGGAGGTCATAATAATCCTGAGAGTTGGAAAACAATTTTAGGACAAATTCAGCAGGTGTATGTCAGTGCGCTGTGGCGCAGAGAGCACGAACAGAGAGTGTGTGCTCCAACTCCAGACCCTCTCATTGCCAGCTGTGGACAGAAGGCAGGTCACTCAATCACTGTGAGGCTCACACTCCCCACCCACATTATGGGGACTGGGAGAATCACAGAACTAATGAAAGTGACAATTGATGAGTTGCAGAATGTCCTATGCGTGTGAGCAGTGGTTTTGGTAATTAATTGACAGACCTGGGTTCAAAATCCTGGCTATA
This sequence comes from Lepilemur ruficaudatus, assembly GCA_963574885.1. Taxonomy (NCBI): domain Eukaryota; kingdom Metazoa; phylum Chordata; class Mammalia; order Primates; family Lepilemuridae; genus Lepilemur; species Lepilemur ruficaudatus. The sequence continues at coordinate 23,746 of CAUYRT010080756.1, forward strand.
AAATTTACCAGATCTGTAAATTTGAGCAAGTCAATTAGCCTCTCTGAGCCTCAGTCTTCACATCTGTTAAATGAGAACAATAATCCAACAACTAATTCCTAGAGTTCTTGTAAGGATTAATTTAAAAAAGGGCCAAGACATGTTTGGCACATAATATGTCATCAGTAAGCATAAGCTATGATTATATTTTAAAAAATAAAAATGTAAGAGATCACCCAAGGCCAGGTTGAATTCTGGAAGCTTCTGGAAGGCTCTCAACCTAAGTAGATCACACTGAGCTTGGTAGGGAGGGCAGAGAGGGCTAGAGACTTCCAGAGAGGTGAGAGGAAGCTGTTTGATGGGGTGAGTAGGCCAGCTGCCAAGCCACCTCACAGCCTGATTCCAAAATGCCTTCAAAGCCCCAGAAGGCTTGTCTGGAAGAGGGAAGGAAAGCGTGCCCTGTGACTCAAGAGGGCACAATTAAGAGCTGCAGAGGACAGAGTCCAATGCCATATGAGGAAACACTTTTTAGCAGGGCTTTGCAAAGGCAGGAGGGCTCCTCAGAGAAGCGAGCCAGCCCCAGGAGCTGGGGGAGTGGGGGAGCGGAGCAGACACAACACCAGGCCTGTCTGAGGGACATTTCAGGGCACAAAGGCAGCCACAGGGCTAATCCCCTGAACTGGCCCCTGCGATTTCAATCAGCTAATCTCCTCTTGCAAACTTGCAGTTCTTTTTCCTTTCTCAGATAGGTTCATAAATTCATAAACTTTCATCCTTTCTATGGCAGCAAATGATATTAGAAAGCTAATTAGCTACAGAGCTAATTTTCATGTCAGAGTGAAATTACAGGTTTCATGGTATAGACCAAAATTATCTTTCTGGCCCTCCTCATCCTCTGTTCCCCCACCCATCCCATTGCCTTCTTCCAGCACATGTATACGCTCCCCTCTTCTGTCTGGTCACCAGTGTCAGCAGGAAGGGGTGGCTGCTCAGGAGTCTCTTTCTCTCCCTTGTCAGGCATATTTGCATTTGCAAACAGCTTTAATTGAGTAGAGTTTTTATTGCTCTTTTTCCTTCTCCTGTTTTTAAATGCAAATGTTAATGTTTGGTTAGCATGAGCTCAGAATTAAGCCCTGCTACCTGTGGCTGCCTCCTTCCCTGGGTTCTAAATAAGCGCTGGTGGAGTAGCACGACCCACTGAGAGCGTGTGAGCCCTGAAGGCTGGAGTCCGGCTAATTGCCAGTCGTGCTGTGCGGCCGGGCAGAGCCTTGTCTCACTTACCAGCCCGCGTGGAGGCCTGCTTCCTACCGGCACCAGGGAATTAGTGTGCTGGGATCTGAAAGGGAGGTGGGGACAGGGATGCTCTTTGGAACTGGGTTCTGGACTCTTTTGACATCCGAACTCTGAAATTGGGACAGCCTTCACAAGTCGTCAGGTTTGAGTGCCAGAAGGTGGAATCTCTGAGCCCCAGCGCTGAGTGGTTTTTATCCTAGGATCTCTGCTTGACACTCCTGCTGGAGTGTGTGTGTGCTCGGGGTGGAGGGGGAGGTCATTCCTTTGCAAGGCAGCCCTTCCCACTGAGAGCCAGCTCCGTTTATTGGGAAAGGTGCACTTAACGTGGAGCCCAAATTAACTTCCTATTGTCTCCCGCCAGTGGTTTTAGTTTTCACACAGAGCGTGGCTGATCTCATTTCCAAATGGCAACTTGTCAGGTATTTGGAAGCATCTCATATAGAGCCTCGAATGCCCTCTCCCCTACAAGCTAAAGATCCCCAGTTTCTTTATCTGTTACATCTCTGACCCTTTATCTACCCTGCTCCCCTTCCCATTATAGACTGAGGTTATCTGTCTCCTATAAGGCAGGGGCTTGTCACTGGGGGTGTGACAATCCAGCTGTGGGCTGTCTAGCCCCCTCCCATTCATTAGAGCTCTCCCCTTCCACCAGGCCTGCCCGAGATGCCACAGACTTGCCCAGCAGATGTGCCACACTGTCCACCCTTGCAGAGCTTACAGACAATCCCAGTCCCAAACTCTTTCTCACGTAGCTGTTTTCTAGCTGAGTTAAGAATGTGTAACTCGGAGGAATTAAAGATGGCGGACGAGTAAAGCCGCCAGCCAGAGTGTCTCCGCAAAAAAGACAGATTTTAGAAGAAAGCGGGAGAATTAAGCAAGCAGACAAATATACATCAGACGAGGGTCAGAAGGAGGGATACCTGAGACCATGAGAGACTCCATGGGAGGAGGTTGTGGAGGAGAACTGGAAGGAGAAAGCCCACGAGAAGCTTGGAGACCGGAGACAAGGGTAGGTGGAGCGGCTAACTTTCCCCTCCCTTGCATCTCGGACTGCTAGTGGGCTCCTGGGCTGTTGGAGAGACCTAACACCAGCCCAGAGACGGCTGCTGCTGGTGAGCAGTGAGCCTTTTGTGGCCACGGCACCAGGCTCCCGGCTCCCCCAGGACACCTCCCAGCCCACAGACTCAAGCCAATCGGCAGACGCCATATGGCCTCCTTCTCCCCTCCCCCTTCCCTACCCGCTGCTGCTGAGAGAGACAATTTAGCCACCACCCGGAGGCATCTCAAGGGAACAGGACCTTCCCATTTGGGGCCCTACAGCAGACTGAGGGGTACTCAGACTGTGAGCTCC
>CAUYRT010080757.1:0-19448 GCA_963574885.1 Lepilemur ruficaudatus
GGGGTGTTTTTAATTATTATAATTTTTTAGAAAAAAAAACTAAAAAATAATCACAAAAAAAAGCTCATGCCCGCAACAGTGAATTAAAAAAAAAAAAAAAAAAAAAGCTCATGCCTATAATCCTAGCACTCTGGGAGGCCGAGGCAGGAGGAATGCTTGAATGAGATCAGGAGTTCAAGACAAGCCTGAGCCAGAGGGAGACCCTGTCTCTATCAAAAATAGAAAAAATTAGCTGGACGTGGTGGCACACGCCTGTAGTCCCAGCTACTCAGGAGGCTGAGGCAGGAGGATCGCTTGAGCCCAGGAGTTTGAGGTTACTGTGAGCCAGGCTGACGCCACAGCACTCCAGCCCACGTAACAGAGTGAGATTCTATCTCTAAACACACACACACACACACAAAACCCATAACCTAAAAAAATCAAAATTTAAATGATCCAATTTTGTATGTGGCATATTAGACATCTACCTCCCCTGAAAAAAAAATGATGCCAAGGAATTTACCAATAATATACAATACAAATACACAAAAATACAGTACTAAAAAGGGGGATAAATTTAAGAATCAAACAAAATCTAATAAAATGACCATTTGGAAATTGTTTGACTTTGTATTTTTTTTATTTGGTTGACTCCAATGTAGTATTGCTTTCTTGCTATTCTTTAAAATCAACTCACCACAAAAACCAACCAAAAATATATGCATAAAGGATGTGTGTGTGTGTGTGTATGTAATTACAGCTCTCATGATGAAAACAATACTTATAAAAGGTTTTATATTTCTACCGAGGTTGAAGATTCATACAACGATCTCAAACATTCCACAGGAAAAACAAATTTTAGGGAAAATACAAGTACATTTCTCTCCAAGAGAAGAAGAAAAAAACCAATCTTTTCTCCTCCATGTAGAGCTATGCTGAAACTGAACCTCATCTGATAGCCCTTTATAATTACATTTGGCTAATTACATAGTGTGATAAAATATTCCCAAACTATATTTGAAAGGCCCATACACTCACGCCAAACCTGATGCTTCCAAACTGGTACATTTTTTGCAAAGCAAAAGGGTTATCAGGTTAGTATGAATCAAGCCAAAAACTGATAAAAGTAAATCTCTTTTGATGGGCAGGCCTCAAAAGCTTGTTGAAGGCTGCTGGTTCAACTAAGCATTGATTAAGTGTGTGGATGCTTATCTGATGCTTATCCGAACTTATCTGAAATGGAATATCTTTGTTCTAAAAAACTGGACTAAAAATCTGACACTGATTTTGGTGCTTTGGTTCATAATAGGTCACAAGCATCAAAAAAGCAGCCCAGCTAGGGAGTGTAGATATAGCTGGAAATAAAAGCAGTGGGATTAGAAATTAAAACTGTCAAAATTTTGAAAATGTATGGGGCAATGAGTCTCAAGGAAGTGGGTGGCAGATATAAATACCAGTGAAGGAAGAAGGTTGGTGTGCTAATTTGAAAATAAAACAGAAATGTGTCTTAATGTTTTTTTAAAATCATGAGCTAATTTATTTTGAAATGTCACATAACATCAAAAAAGAGTGTGGAATTTCTGTGTTCACCAAAAGAAAACACAGAGAAGAATTCCGCTTCTGGGAAGATGTACCGCTAAGTACAACTAGTAAACCACTGATATTACATGTAAAACAAACATAAGAAGAGTCTGAAAAGTGGGGAGAAGGCCGGACTGGCTAAGAACCTAAGGATCCAAGGAAAGGAAAGACAGCTGACCAGAAGGCCATTGGAGGGAATGTAAAATGGTACATCCACTCTGGAAAATAGTTTGACAGTTTCTTTAAAAACTAAACATGTAGGCCGAGTGCAGTGGCTCAAGCCTGTAATCCTAGCACTCTGGGAGGCCGAGGTGGGCGGATCACTCAAGGTCAGGAGTTCGAATCCAGTCTGAGCAAGAGCAAGACCCCATCTCTACTAAAAATAGAAAGAAATTAATTGGCCAACTAAAAATATATAGAAAAACTTAGCCAGGCATGGTGGCGCAAGCCTATAGTCCCAGCTACTCGGGAGGCTGAGGCAGAAGGATAGCTTGAGCCCAGGAGTTTGAGGTTACTGTGAGCCAGGCTGATGCCATGGAACTCTAGCCAGGGCAACAGAGTGAGACTCTGTCTCAAAAAAAAAAAAAAAAAACTAAACATGTAACTACCATAACAACCCAGCAATTGTACTCCTGGGCATTTATTCCAGAGAGATGAAAACTGATGTCTGTACAGAAATCTGTATGTGATTGTTCATGGCATCTTTATTTATAATAGCCCAAAACTGGAAACAGTGCAGATATGCTTCAATGTGTGAGTGGTTAAACTAACCATGGAATATGCATGTCATGGAATACTACTCAGCCATAAATAGGAACAACTATTGATATACACAATGGCCTGGATGACTCTAAAGGACATTTTGGGCCGGGCGTTGTGGCTCACGCCTGTAATCCTAGCACTCTGGGAGGCCGAGGCGGATCGCTCAAGGTCGAGAGTTCGAAACCAGCCTGAGCAAGAGCGAGACCCCGTCTCTACTATAAATAGAAAGAAATTAATTGGCCAACTAAAAATATATAGAAAAAATTAGCCGGGCATGGTGGCACGTGCCTGTAGTCCCAGCTATGCGGAAGGCCGAGGCAGGAGTATTGCTTGAGCCCAGGAGTTTGAGGTTGCTGTGAGCTAGGCTGATGCCACGGCACTCTAGCCCGGGCAACAGAGTGAGACTCTGTCTCAGAAAAAAAAAAAAAGATTATACTTTTATTTTAATACCTGAATCTGCTTTTTAAAGTTTGGTGGTGGTATCATTTGGAGGTCATAAAAATATAGAATAATAACACAAAGTCTTTCAATTTCTGATCCTAATCCATTGACACTTGAAGTCTCAATAAAATCTATGCCTTAAATTCATACCATTTATTCATTTGAATTAAATGTTTTTGGGGAAAAGGGTAGGATATTTGCACTGAAAAAGTAAACTTTACCATCCCCAATGACCCAGTGATATTCAGAATATCTTTTCTGCATCTTTTCTCTGTGTGACCAATATAACCACTACTAGACTATCACTAGGTTGGCTGTGGTCTCAGGACACACGCTCAGTAAAGTCTGCTGTAGCATCTAGAAATCACAACAGAGACCTTTAAGAACAGGGGCTCAAACAAGACTGAAAAAATTAACTGTGTTTAACATAAAAGATATTCCAAGGTAGACAATTCAGAGACGTTAAGTCTAAGGTCACAAAGGATGACTATTTATGTTTATAATCCATCATCTTTTTCACTGACTTCCACACTGAAGATTACCTAGTTCAATATGGCTACTTAGGCCCCAGCCATCACATCCACATCATTGGCAGAAAGCAGGAACTGGGAAGGGAAGGATATTTGTACCAAATGCTACCCCTTTGTTAAGGAGAGTTCCTGGAAATCACGTCCCATCTCTCACTTACGTCTCATAGGCCATCCAGAATAAAATTAGGTTCTGTTATTAATTAAAAAAGAGACAGTGGATACTAGTTAGGCATCTAAGACTCGCTGTCAAATATGCAAATAATTCTAGCCAGCATTATGGATTGTAAACAAGCCCAAAGACTACCTAGTCAGGCTAAAAATAATATCCTATACCTGGCCAAGAGGTAATCTTTAGCAATAAAGTGAACAGGTTCTCACAAAATTGGAACTTGACAGACCATATGAACAGTGACATTCTGGTCAACAAGAAATTAGAGAACTGGATCAACAGCAATTTTTTGAGAACTGCAGATTGTCAGGTGCCAAATCTTAAAGGGAAAGTGAAGACTGAAACAGGCACAATTGTTCACAGTGTCTAAATATCTTATGGCAGTTAAATCTGGCCCCACAAAAAGTAGCTCCTCCAGCAGATTAAACAGTTTCAGTAACAGTACCTTACAAATTCTGTAATAAATAGCAGGACTGTATCACTTGCAACAAGCATATTAAAAGAGATTTTGTCTAAACTTGAGGGAAAAGGCTGTTCATTTGTTAAATGAGCATTTCTCTAAAAATAAGCAAAGATGTCAATGTCATTGTCATTTTACAGATGAGAAGACTGAGGCACAATGAAATTAAGATACTTGGGCAAATTCACAACAGCAGAGAAGTGGCAGAGCCTAGATTCCATATAAGCAGAACACTGTACTACCGTCCGCCACACAAATCACCATTACTTAAAACATAGCTACGTGTTTAATCTAGATGGACAAGGCCTTTACTGCTCCTTCCTGGGAGCAGATTATTTTATTTTCCAGTAGGTTTAGAAAGTTCATATTAATCAAGACTATTCAGTATAAGGTCTCTGGAAAATACTGTATACTTAAACTGGGAGAGATGAGCTTGCTAGTGCATTGGAGGTTTCCTGGCCATCTGAGTCTACCTCCGAGGGATCCACCTTCCTCTCCAGAGAGGAAGAGCCCAGCTGTATCCCGCCTGCAGCATTTTGTCCAGCTGCTCCAAAGTGCTTTGCTTGCAGGGGCAGCCACAGCCAGCTCTTTCTACTAATGACAAAGGATCCCGATTATGGCAAGTATTCTTGCTGCAAACCATACCCTTTTTGCAGTTGCTTGTTTGTTTTATTTAAAACCATTTTGACAGCGCTCTGCTTGCTCTGCTTCTATAAATAATCAGCTTTAATGATAAAGTATAACCTGCACATTCAAATGTGCATTTACTTCTATACATCTCCGTGCCCTGAATAGGCACAGCTACAAAGACATCAGTTTTGAACATGAGCATATGGTTCTGAGAACTTCATATTTCAAATCCACAATGCAACTTAAGAATTGAACATAATGTTTTCATTAACACTGATGATACATAAAACTGCTTCTTAAAAAAATAATAAAACCTGGACTTGAGCTGTGAGCATGGAGCTTTGAAGCTACTTAGGATTGAATTTTTATGTTGAAAAAAATTATGTCTGACAGCAAGATAAAGCATGCATAAAATATTGGCAAAATTCACAATGCTTCTGTTCAGTCCTTAAAAGAAACTTGTAAGCAAATATTCCTCCATTGCCCGACAAGTGACTTTTAGTTCATTGCAAGTGCTCTATCATTGACTTTTGCACTGACTCATTCTCATTTGTCCTCATAGCGTAAATATGTCCTGGCTGGTCAAGAACTTTTTCAATTACCCCTCAGAGCGTCTTTTGGTGCATATGTCAGAAAGACACCGCAGAGATGCAGGAGTCACATGTAATTGTATATTACTCTAGAGTGACTTGGAACCCTATGGAACACCTGGTTGCGCACAGCACACAAAGAACGGAAAGACAGTCATTTGAAAGATCTTTCATTTAAATGTGTTTCTAACAAAAGACGCCAGATACTCCATGTCTTACTGGTCCCAAACGGAAGCACGCAATTTATCCACTAATGGTGAGCCTAGGGAGCTACAGTCCAACTTCCTCCCACTGTGCCCACACTGTTCTTAATAGACCATCTCTTTGAGTAAAGAGAGGAGTTCAGGCATCATGCAGAATAAATCCTTGCCTTAATTTAAAAGCCTTACAAGAAACGGAAGATCCATGGTGAGACTCTGGAGAACTCCCTGTGGAGACTTCCTCTCTTATTGCACGGAAGAAGGAAGTGTTTCATGGAGAAAGGGAAAGATAAGGCCCAAAGGGCGTGTGCGGTAGACTGAATTCCTTGAAATCTGTATTCCTCTTCCCTCCCAGACAGTGGGATCTTTCCCTGGCTGCCACAGACCTCCCTCTCCACTGCCTTCTAGTACTCCTAGAACTTCACTTCACATCATGTGATCCACCTTCCATTTTGCCTCCTCCCTCAGGTTTCACTCCCTAATTGTTCTGAGTTTCCGGGTGAGCAATCATAGTATTAGTCTTATCCGTCACCATAACCCATAAAAGAAACTCCAATTAAATGAAATCATGATGAAAACAAGTACCTGGACAAAACTGAAAAATCTATAATTTACATATCTTCAGAAAAGCTATGCAAATTTCGATATTATATGTTTATGTTATTTATATTTATTTATTCTGGGTTTATCTTTCTAAGGAAAAAAAAACACCTGAGGAAATCAGATAATTCCCACTGATAAAGCAGTAAGATTTAACTTGGAAGTGTCACCTGAAATTTTAAAGAAAAATAAAGAAGTAAGATTTTGGAGAAGTTGAAAGTTGGTAGTCCAAGGGTTAGATTTTTGCCTGGAGATAGAAATATATATATATATATAAAATATATAAATATATATTATATATAAATATATAATAAATATAAATATATTTATATTTATAAATATATTAAATATAATATAATATATTATATATAAATATATATTTTTATATATATTAAATATATATATATTTTTTGAGGTGAGTAGCCAAGAGTTTTGTTTTGTTTCATTATGTTTTAACATAAATACTTTTTGGTGGAGAATACATTGTCTAATTTTCCTCAGGGTAAACACACCTCTCCCTCTTGTCTTCTACCTGGCTACATCACACATTGCTACCTGCCTGGCATCACACAGCCTTTGAGTTTCTAGTTCTGGGCGTGGAGAATTTTAAGGCTGAGAGACACATTACAGATTATCTGGTCTCATTTCCAAAACCGTTTCCGATAGTCTCACTCTTCCAACTCTACGCACCGTTGCTTGTCATAGAAAAGAATTGCAATTCGAAACGCTCTTCTCTCACGGCAGTCAGTGCATTTCCGATGTTCCAGGTCATGGCAAGTTCACAAATTTGACAGCCCATGCATTTTTAGCATGCTTGCTTTCCTGTCCGTGGCAGAATAACCTCTATGTACTATGATAACCTCCACAAGAACAGATTTTTATTCTAAGTTCAACGGTAATGCAGCGACTCCATATGCATGCTACAGAGATGCAAGTTTGTGAATCTGATTTATGATTGAAGCCTTCAGAGCTGTGCTGGAACACCTTAGCAAAGACATGTAACTGCATTTCTCACCAGAAGAGCTCATTCCTACGCCTGGTTCTACAATGAACTGAGGAGGGTCCTTCGGGCTTGCTGTTATTGTTGCATTTGTGGGAGAGTTCAAAATCCAGCAGGGTCACAAACAGAACCAGCTCAAGTGAGTAAAATCCACTGGAAAACAGGGAAATTGCATTTCTGTTGCAGGTGCAGACTTGGATGGCTTTTCCCCCCATACATCTGCCTAGAATTTCGGATTGTTACTAAGGAGAATAAAGGGAAAGCCATTTGGCGTAAGAAATGCTTTTCCCTCTGACTTTGCCTTAAAACCCCTTCAACCGGGAAGAAGGTGAGAGGAGCTGTATGTTGCCTGTATCATGCATCAGCCTGCTGTGCCACACTTAAAGGAGGGTCGTGGTGCTGGGGAAGTCTCTGGAGCAAGTGGGAGATAAAGTTGCAAAGAGCTGGAAGCTCCTAGCTCAGCAAATGAATTGGCAAGTTGGCAATCATTAGAAACATGTCTTGGAGAACTGGTTTTTCTCTGAATCAGAGTAAAGCGGATTTCAGAATCCCAAGTTGGTGCCCTGCAAATTTCTTCTTTGTGTTAAACGGGAGATGAAATAGGACCCACGTCAGGAAGGATCATTAAACTCTATCTAGCTCTCTTGGTGGATGCAGTGAATGGAACACCATGGCTGCATGGAAGAGACGCTTGTCCATCGATAGGAGTGCTACCATGGGGACTTCCCCCTAGTTCGTTTTCTGTGTGTGTCGATATGTGCACGTGTGTGTATGCATGTGTTGTTCAAACCCAAACCTTGTGAGAGATCAGTAGCTAGCCTGAGATACTCTCAAATTCCTGATGAGTTGCATCAAACGTTAGAGCCAAATAGCCCCCATGGGGTCACCGGTTCCCCGCTCCCTTTCCCCAAACTGATCAGGACATCACAGGAGTTATTGCTGTTGCTCTCAATATAAATGTGGATGTACACAATGCAGCCACAGTGTGACCAAAATTGTTTGCCTTTTACTACAACGAGCATGCTTAACTTCTTACATGTTAAGGAAAAAAAAGGCACCTCAAGGCCGGGTGCGGTGGCTCATGCCTGTAATCCTCGCACTCTGGGAGGCCGAGGCGGGTGGATCGCTCAAGGTCAGGAGTTCGAAACCAGCCTGAGCAAGACCGAGACCCCGTCTCTACTAAAAATAGAAAGAAATTAATTGGCCAACTAAAGAGACCCCGTCTCTACTAAAAATAGAAAGAAATTAATTGGCCAACTAAAGATATACATAGAAAAAACGAGCCGGGCATGGCGGTGCATGCCTGTAGTCCCAGCTACTCGGGAGGCTGAGGCAGAAGGATCCCTTGAGCCCAGGAGTCTGAGGTTGCTGTGAGCTAGGCTGACACCATGGCACTCACTCTAGCCTGGGCAACAGAGTGAGACTCTGCCTCAAAAAAAAAAAAAAAAAAAAAAAAAGGCACCTCTTCCTTTTAGATTTCAAAACAAAACTCTTTTTTTAAATTTTTCCTTTACACCTTGCAAATAGGAAGCAGATATAGCTGTGTGAAAACTGTTGCCAAAAAGGCAAAATTTAAAGCCGACAGCTTTACAGGAAAATAAAGAGATTCTCAGTCTATTAAATACGCACACATGCGTGAACACACATACACACACACACCATTTCTAATAAAAATAGTATCCCAGGACATTTTTTTTCCCCTGAACTGTGATGTTGTTTATCTACCTTAGCACTAGCCCAAAAGAAAGCTACTTGGTATTAGGTCAAAGGGTCCATACTTCCACACATTAATTCTCAGATCAGTTTATTTGTACTCAGAGTAAGTAGCTCAAGAAATTTCTTCCCTTCTTCTGTCATTCAATATTCTTTTATTTTAATTCACCAAATTATGTATTATATGCTTACATGGTATAAGGAACTGTATTGAAAAATGTGGGTGAGAGGCCAAGCTGCGTGGCTCACGCCTGTAATCCTAGCACTCAGGGAGGCCGAGGCGGGAGGATCACTCAAGGTCAGGAGTTCGAGACCAGCCTGAGCAAGAGTGAGACCCCTGTCTCTACTAAAAATAGAAAAATATTAACTGGCCAACTAAAAATATATATAGAAAAAATAAGCTGGGCATGGTGGCGCATGCCTGTAGTCCCAGCTACTCGGGAGGCTGAGGCAGGAGGATCGCTTGAGCCCAGGAGTTTGAGGTTGCTGTGAGCTAGGCGGATGCCACGGCACTCTAGCCTGGGCAACAGAGCGAGACTCTGTCTCAAAAAAAAAAAAAAAAAAAAAAAAATCTCTCCTCTAGCATCGAGTTTTATATACTGCCAGGCAAAATTCCCTTTCAATCACGTTAGTAGGTAGATTTAATAAAGATGCCATATTTGGGAGCTATTGTCATCCTTTGTTTGAACAAGAGATAACTGAATGAACTAGACAAATCCCTTCCAACTCCATGATTCCACAATCCAGTAGAATATTGAAACTTGTAGCTTGCCATCTAGGATCCAGGTAGTTTTAAAGGAAGAAAATGTAAAATAGAAAGATCACATAATATTCACCTCAAAAGCAGCATTAATTGCCAAGGACCTAGCTGTCAAGCAGGCATGACACATCACACAATTGTTGTGGCAGTTTACACAAGGGAGAGGGAGGCAGGCTATCTCCAAAGGAAACCAAAAGGGATAATAGTTCAACTTGAAACCCGCAAGGTAAGAATGCTGAGGGAAATGGTGCTTCATTGACCTGCAGAATGTGTTTTAGGTTTGTATTCCTGACTGTGGCGTTCACAAATTACTAGTGTTATAAATGTAACGTGATCTCCGTAAAGTAAAGGGAGAAAAGGCTGAAGGAATATCTCCCCATGCCACAGGTAATTAGGGAGGATGAAAACACATAGCATGAAGGAAGTGTCAGTGAACAGAATATTATTTTGTTTGACCATGCAGGGATAGGCTTTGAAAGGAACTTTTCTAATCTGATCAAGAAAGCTGTAGGAGGCCGGGCGCGGTGGCTCAGGCCTGTAATCCTAGCACTCTAGAAGGCCAAGGTGGGCGGATTGCTCAAGGTCAGGAGGTTGAAACCAGCCTGAGCAAGAGCAAGACCCTGTCTCTACTAAAAATAGAAAGAAATTAATTGGCCAACTAAAAATATATAGAAAAAATTAGCCAGTCATGGTGGCGCATGCCTGCAGTCCCAGCTACTTGGGAGGCTGAGGCAAGAGGATCTCCTGAGCCCAGGAGTTTGAGGTTGCTGTGAGCTAGGCTGACGCCACGGCAGTCTAGCCCAGGCAATAGAGTGAGGCACTGTCTCAAAAAAAAAAAAAAAAAAGAAAGAAAGAAAGAAAGAAAGAAAGCGTTCGGAGAGGATTCTTTTTATTTTTAGAGATGGGGTCTGGCTATGTTGCCCAGGCTGGACTCAAATTCTTGAGCTCAAGCAATCCTCCTGCCTCAGCCTCCTGAATAGCTGAGACTACAGGTGTACACCATCACACCCAACTGAAACTATATGAAAAGAGACAAAATGCCTTTAAAACACTGTGTGCCTAAATCTGATGCATGAATAGTACATAAAACAAGGCAAAAAGAAAAGCATTTAGAAAATTATCTCAGTAATTCTCATCAGAAAATAATGGGAAAGATATTTGAGAGCCATAGGTTTAGCCTCAGATGTCTTATACCAAGGGCGAGAGCATGGGTAATAAGTGAAAGCAGCTTGAAATTCTCACACAAAGAGGTTAAATAAACTTGAGTATGTGTCACTGAGGCTTTATGGGATTGTACTTAGAGAAAAATTGCAATTGATGGTAATAAGCTATTCAAAGATAGATTTAACAGAAGAAAGAGCATCAGATGTCGCAGAGATAGAGTGGGGAAAAATCCATGAATCTAGAGACAGAAGCATGGTGTGGAAAAAGGCCAAAATAACCTTAATTAATTAATAAATCAATTATAAGAATTCCATATGACCTGTTTGGACACAAAGAGGATATGAACAATACTTCCAATACTTATACAACTGGCACATTGGCAAAATAAACCTTAACGATGGCTTGCATTTTAAGAAATATGCCTAAAGTCTTAGCATTCTCAAAGCAGAGGATACAATGAATTCTTGACTTGCCTAGTTATTATACCTCACAGGCACTTGAAGAAGCAATGAAGAAAAGAGTTTCTCTGGGATTAGGATTGCCAAGAATATGCGCTGCACACAAGCAAAGTATTTTGATTTCAGCAAAATATATAACAAAAATGCCTCATGATTATTTTATGGACAAGATTCTAAAATATGAATATGGATTATGCCGTCCAAGTGGTTTCTGAGAGCACTGGGCGAGACACGAAACAAAAGAATGTTATATTGATTCAAGGCAACATTTATTTCTGGGGGCAGAATAAACAGTTCCCTTCGAGTAACTTAAATAGCCAAGAGTCACGTGAGTTTCAGAAACACTTAAATGCATAAACAAATAAACAACTTCTATCCCTAGAAACCAAAACATTAAGTGACACGGTGACTACTTCAGCTACGTATGCCTCTCGAAAAAACAAAACTTCAACCTTCAAACACCTTATGGGCAATATAAAGATCAGTCTGGCAACTGCCTGCACTAGCTACCAGTGGGATACTAACTGTGGAGCAAAGAAGGAGGAGCATTTTAAGAGAATTTATCAAAATAATTATAGGAGAATACTTTCATTAAAAAAATAAATTGGTATAATTAGAATAGAATCATAACTCTTTCACAAGTGCTTCTGCATGCACTCCATCTTTGTTACCTTTAACGATTTGACATTCAGTTAAAATTAAGTGCCTCTTCCAGAGTATGAAAAAATTCTGATTTACTGTTTTATTCAATTCTTAGCGTAATTGGAAATGATGCAGAATCGGTTACTTTTAGCAAGAGATTATCTCTCTTAACCTTGTTGAATTTTTATCCACTCTTTGCAACTAAATAATGCAGGGAAAAACGTTGACTTGTCAAAAGATAACCAAGAACGTCTTTCCTGTAGGACAAAGAAATACTAAAAATTAAAGAGGAAAGAAACAAGAGTTGGAAGACATATAAAAACCTAATAGGATTTGTCAGTTACAATAAAACTTATGTTTTATTATATGTTTATAGCTCCTTTTGTTTAAAACCCAGATATTTCTTGATCGTCATTTTTTTTTCAAAGACATTAAAAGGGAGTATACAGAGTTTCCATAGTTCTGCTTTGAAATCCTTCAAAATAGACTCTCTAAAAGACCCTGATAAGAACCGCAGTATCATAATTGGCTCATACATGTCCATGTTTCAAGGACGTGAAAAGAAGCTCCAAGGAGCCATGATACCCCAGATACATAAAAATTGGAAGTAAGCATTTCGAAAATACTTTCCCAAGTAGAAGAGTACAAAATTTTGGCTTGTTTCCCTAATATTTTCAATGAGGAGTCCACACTGTTCAACAAAACCTTTGTTTTCTTAGAATAATTCCATCTTGTTCAACTTCCCTCTCCTTTTTCCAGATTCCCCAACGACATTCCCTTCATTATGTCTTTTATATATCAGTACCAAACACAAGCAAATTTCTGCCATGGGTTAAACTTCCTGCACTTTGACATTTAGGACTTCTAAAAATAAAAAAAAAAATACAAATACTTAAAAATAATCTACTAGTCCAGATGTGAAATATCATTCAGGAAAAAAAAAATCTGGAATACCAAAATTCATGAAAATCACAAAGTAGAGAATAACAATTTCTCATATTTAACCTGCTTTACAAGTAATAGGAAGATAAGGAAGTTGACATGCAGCAGGTCAAAAATAATACATACAAAATAACAATACATGTTTGCCCAAGGTTGTATGATATAAGTGCTTAAGTACTCTTACCTTCCAAACTTGTGTCATAGTTGACTTTGGCAACTTCTAATTCTGCAACTTCAGACTGAAGAAGATGCCTCAGAAAAGCTTTGATAATGGTTAACATAACATTAGTAAAAATCAAGGCTACTGAATAATGGGAAAACTTAAATTAAGATTAACTAATTCTGACACAGCAAGAAATTATAATGTTGGGTATTTGATTCTACTTAAACATAGTGGGTAAATAAATAAATGAAGATAAATTAAAATCATTTTTCTTGGGTTTATTGTAGTTAAGAAACCATTTCGTAATAGGTGTGAGTACAAATAATGGAAGCCTGGGTAGAGAAAGCAGGAAGTTCATTTGACAGAATTAACGAAGTCCATGACTTATGAACTAAATACTAATTTACAGAATCATTAACCTTTGAGTTGGAGGCAATTTAGTAGTCACCTAGATTGGTGGTTCTCATCCCAGCCCTGTTAAATTAGACTTGATGAGGATGGGGCAGCTAGTCCGTGGATCAAAGTTTGGGAAGTCCTGACCTTGTCTATCTGCTTTGCCACTGTAGGAATCCTCTCTATAAATCTCCGATCTACTGCCATCTACTGTGACCACCTCATAACATCTTATAATAAGGAATTTATGGCTTCAAAAGGCAACACAATTCACTTTCTAAAAGTTCTGATTGCTAATCAAATTCAATTTGATAAGCACATATTGAGTGAGCGCCTACTATGTTCCATGCACTTTATATATACTATCTTTAATTCTCACAATAACCCCCAAAATGAGCATTAATTCCCTCATTTGCAGATTAAGTAAATGAAGCTCTGAGAAGCTGAATTGACTGTCCAACTTCACATATCTAAGTGGCAAAGCTGGAATTAAAACCCCGTAATAAACCGCAGGTGGTGGCGCATGCCTGTAGTCCCAGCTACTTGGAAGACTGAGGCAGAAGGATCGCTTGAGCCCAGGAGTCTGAGGTTGCTGTGAGCTAGGCTGACGCCACAGCATTCTAGCCCCGGGTGCCCGGGCAACAGAGTGAGATTCTGTCTGGGGGGGGGGAATCCCTTCTAGAGCATATATTATTATTCCCAATTTACAAATGAGGAAACCAAAGATTGGAGAGATTTAGTGATTATGCAATGTCAAACAGCCAGTAAGTGACAGATTGCTAATTCGAACTCAGTTCTATCTGTCCACAAAACCTGAGATCTTAACTGCTATGCCTTAGACCTTCTCATATACTTTAATATAATACATCGTGATAAATTTTTTAAAAAAATAGAAGTAGCATAGAGGAGGGAGCAGCCAGCTCTAGGAGCAAAGAGTTCAGCATTCCCAGCGAGGTGCTGCTACCTAAGCTTGGGTTCAAACAGTGAACAGAGACCATCCAGACAAATCAAGGAGAGGACAATGGGGACAGATGAACAAGCGAAAAGGCTACAACACATCACAATTACAACGTGCCTGTGTGTACCTTCCACACATGACTCTCTAGAATTATGTTCGTTTTCCCATTCTTTCCCCTGTCACCTTACCATGCTTTATGTCCTTCCGAGCACTTCTGGCTGTACAATGATGGCTATTACTTACTGAACACTTAACTTGATGCCAGGCTCTGTCCACAGAACTTTACATGGAATGACTCTTTCAACCCTCACAGAACTCTTTGACGTAGGAACTATTAATATCTCCACTTTACACATGAGAAAACTGAGTCACAGAAAGAGCAAGTAACTTGTACAAGGTCACAGAGCTGGTGAGCAAGGATTTGAAGCCAGGCGCTCTAGTTTCATAGACTGCTCTTTTAATCACGCTACTACCTCTCCACCTGGCTTTATATTATGTAACTATCTGTTCAGTTCATTGCCTCTTTCCTCCCATTAGAATGTAAATTCTATCAGAGCTGGGACTATGTCTGTTTTGTTCACTGCTATATTCCCAGCACTTAAAATAATACTTGGCACATAAGTAAATCATTGTTCAATGAATGAATTATTTTAACAAATATTTTTTGAGTATCCACTATGTACCAGACTGTGCTACGTACTAAATTTACAGAGGAAATCTAATTCTCCTTCCGCAAGACAGTTCTTAAAATAAATCCAGTTTTTTTGTATCCCATTTAAGTTTCTTCTCTTCTAGAATTAATAGCCCTAGTTTGTTCCATCATTTCTCATGTAACATGATATTACCTAGGCCTTCCCCTCTGGACATTGGCAGTTCATCAATAAAAATAAGCAGCACGTACAACTAAACAGAGTGCTTTCGGAATAGTCTGATCCCCTTTTTCTGTGCTCTGTGCTTCTTTTAATGCAATCCAAGATTGTCATTTCCTTTTCTAGCTGCTGTATCATATTGTTGGCCCTCACTGAGTTGGCAATGAAAACGCCTCGGATCGTTTTAATAATAATGTTATGATACTATGTCAATCCCTATTATGAATTGTACAGTGGAAATTCTATGAATGTTTCTATTTTTAAATCAATATACAGAACTTCATAATTACCCCCATTAAATTTCATCTCATTACTTCAGGGGCATTCTTCCAACCTATAAATAAGTTTGAATCTCGAGTCTTTGATCCATCTTACCTGTTCTCCATCTCAGAATTGAGTCATTAGCAAATTCTGCAAGCAATACTATTATGTCTTCATCCAGGTTAATTGTTTAGCATATAGAAAGGGACAGAAACATATACAGAGTTCTGTGGTAAGGCCCTAGAGACCTTTCTTCAGGCTAACAATGACCTACGAATCAAGACTTTGGGTTCAGTTATTCAATCAGTTAAGAATATGAACCCACCTTTATGTTATGATAATAGTATAATAGTATGGTCCATGACCCTATTTTAGCACTTAATCCACAAAATAATCACAGATCATTTTTGCTATATGTTTTGCTAAAATCAAAACATCTTACGAGCAATGCATATTCTTGACAATCCTAATTTCTGAGGAATTCTTTTCTTCATTGCTTTTTCAAGTGTCTATGAGGAAAAATTGTTAGGCAAGTCAAGAATTCATCACGTTTCACTTTCAGGACACTGAGACTTTAGGCATATGTCTTGAAATTCAAGCCCCCATTAAGGTTTATTTTACCAATGTGCAGTTGTGTGATAAGTATTGAAAATATCGTCCATATCCTCCACATGGCCAAACAGGTCATATGGGATTCTCACAATTAATTTATTAATTAAAGCTATTTTGGTATTTCTCTTCACCATGCGTCTGCCTCTATATTCATGTATTTTTTCCCCCACTTTATCTCTGCAACATCTGATGTTCTTTCTCCTGTTAAATCTATTTTTAAACAACTTACACCATCAATAGCAATTTTTCACTGAGTACTATCCCATCAAGCCTCAGTGACACCCACCGATTCAAATATGTTTAACTTATTTGTGTTAAAATTTCAAGCTGGTTTCTAAAAGGAGTTGCTAGTACGTTTAAAAGGGAGATTTTCCAATGTTGGTCAAAGGGTACAAAAGTTTGGTTAGTCAGGAGGAATAAGTTTTTGAGATCTATTGCACAGCATGTAGACTATAGTTAATAATAATGTATATTTCAAAATTGCTAAGAGTAAATTTCAAATGTCTCACCACAAAAAAAGATGAGTGATGAATATGTTAATCAGCTTGATTGAATCATTCCATATTGTATACATATATTAAAACATCACACAGTATCCCATAAATTTATACAATTATTATTTGCCAATGAAAAATTTAAAAGGGATACAAAGAGATTTTGCCATTTTTCAATATAAGAATAAATACAGGAAAATCCTGGCATCACCGTGTCTCAGTCATTCCCTTTGGAGCCACTCAGACTCCAGGACTATTTTGCTGGCTTCTTCTACCTTTTTCACTTTCTCAGACTATGTCAAACTCCACCCAAGATATATATATTTCCAAAAACATACTAGTCCATATTTCCATATATTCTAAGTATCTGCCATGTAGCAGATGGGAGACCATCAGTCTTACTCAAAAATGACTGCCCTGGACAGTGTCCCCATGGTGCTCATGAAATAAACTAGGGCTCAACAAAGGAAATATTAAAACCTGATTAGAATGTACTCATATATTAGTTAATATGGATAGTAAGCAAAGTAAACAAATATTAGTATGAATTTAAATTAAAGGAAAAATGCAAAAATTTTGTGTGCTTTTATCTGGAAAATTGATGTATGAGGGTAAAAATTAGCATAAATCTCATTAACGTGTAGTATTATTGTTCAAACCAGCAGATATTACACTGCAGTTAATTGTATTAACAATTAAGACAAAGAAAATCTTTTTTAGCTTGAATAGCAGCTTTAAACTAATCATTTCAAACATGGAAAATGAAATGAATAATTTTGTTTAAAAAGCATTTGTCCTTTGAACTTCAGTCTATTCAACTTCTGAAATGCTTATTAAAACAGAGTTCTGTTCAGCACATTTTAAACTTTAAATAATTATACCACCCAGTGTGCATTTCTGTAAAACATCAGTAGCTGACAATACTGTTTCATAAAACATTTATATTGGATTATACAGTTGCTCTTACAGTTCAAAAGGAAGGAAAAAGAAGAAGAAAAACTTTGTTAATATGGTGACAAACTGAGGGGAGTTACAGGGAACTATTCAAGGAGTCCAAACCTTCTAAAATGATCCGAAGCTTTAAAACTAATGCCGGTAATGTCTTCAACTTGCTAAAGGAAATCAATACATTCTTTGATTGTTATTTTCTTTGCCAGTTGGTCAGGCCCATATCTGATAATGACAGAGGGAGATCTTTCTCTGAGTACTGTCAGCTCAAGAAAGTTACTTGAAAAACAATTACTAAATTAAGCATTGATGGGGCTATAAACACCTTCCCATCATGAGATAATCTCTCCAAGTCAGATTTTATCATTAGAAATATATAAAAATATTAAGTTGTATTGCCATACACTTCATTAAGATATACCAATCCTTATTTCAAATGGACAAACACCGTGGCCTTACACACACACACACACACACACCATCTTACAAGGCAAACTGGGTTAAAGAAAGCATGGGAAATGACGGGCCCGGCACGGTGCGGTGGCTCATGCCTCTATTCCTAGCACTCTGGGAGACCGAGTGAGGGAGGATGGATCCCTTAAGCTCAAAAGTTCAAGACCAGCTAAGCAAAAGCGAGACGCAGTCTCTACTAAAAACAAGAAAGAAATTAGCCAAACAACTAAAAATATATAGAAAAAATTAGCCAGCATGGTGGCACAGGCCTATAGTCCCAGCTACTCGGGAGGCTGAGGCAGGAGGATCCCTTGAGCCCAGGAGTTTGAGGTTGCTGTGAGCTAGGCTGACGCCACGGCACTCTAGCCAGGGCAATAGAGTGAGACTCTGTCTCAAAAAAAACCCAAAAAAGCCTCAATGACACATTTCATTTCCCATGTTTTCTTTCTTTTTTGTGCAAAGTTTAGAAGCATTTCGGCAATGGAATCAAAACAAACCCAACCAAAACCAATGTTTTACATTAGGAAGAAGATACATTTCCTTCCTCAGTTCATAACTTAGCCCTCTACACAAATGCCCAAGCTGGGAACCAAATTACTTAATATTAGAAAAAACTCAAGCCGTTTTTCTTCTGCTCTCACACTACAACAACAATCAACACAGAAGACTACTGGGACAAAATGTGTGTGGGTTTTTCCCCACCAACAAGCAAGCAATCGTGCAGACACCAGCTGGGTAGCCTCCAGGTCAATTCTGACACTATCTACCGGGAGACAGCCTCAGATCTCACAAGCTGAGGACTCAGTCCCCAAGACTGCCCTGCCTTCAGACACGGGTCCCAAGTCCCGGCCTTCAGAATTTCTGACCAACTGGCTTCAAGTTGGTGGGGTTCCAACAACTCCTTTTGGGTTTGATTAATTTGCTAGAGCAGCTCACAGAACTCAGAAAAACACTTACCTTTATCAGCTTATTACAAACGATACATATGAAGAGATTCACAGGGCCAGGTATGGGGGATGGGGTACCTCACCCTCCAGGAACACCGCCATGTTCAGCTCTCTAGAAGCTCCTGACTGCAGCCCTTTGGGTTTTTATGGAGATTTCGTTAGGTAGGCATGATTGATTGAACCATTGGCCATTGGCCATCAGCTTAACCTTTAGCCACCGCCCGCCCCCCACCCCACCTGCGGAAGTCAGCGGGTGGGGCTGACATTCCCAACTCTCTAATCCTGCTGTGCTGCTTGCCTTGACCAGCCCCCATCCTGAAGCTACCTAGGGACTGCCAGCCATCAGTCAATCATTAGCATGCAAAAAGACATCACTTTGGACAAACAGCCCAGGTTCGCGAAGGCTCTCGGCGCGCCGCGGCCCGCAGGCAGCCGGCACGCGCCCTACCCGCTGCCAGGATGCCTAAGAGGAAGGTCAGCTCGGCCGAAGGAGCGGTGAAGGAAGAGCCCAAGAGGAGATCTGCGCGGCTGTCAGCTAAACCTGCTCCTGCGAAAGTGGAAACGAAACCCAAAAGGCAGCAGCAAAGGATAAATCTTCAGACAAAAAAGTGCAACCAAAAGGGAAAAGGGGAGCAAAGGGAAAACAGGCCGAAGTGGCTAACCAAGAAACTAAAGAAGATTTACCTGCAGAAAATGGAGAAACTAAGACTGAGGAGAGTCCAGCCTCTG